>JASDQU010307184.1:0-22587 GCA_032191745.1 Picea mariana
GAGAGCTTTGGCTAATTTATAGTGAATGAAATTATGAGTACTGCCAGAATCAATTAGGACTATTACCTTTTTCTTTTTGATGTATCCTTCGATATTCAAGGTTTGAGGAGTGCTAATTCCAGTGAATGGATTACATGATATCGTGGGAGTCAAATCCTCAGATGAAATTGATTCTACGTTTTCATCTTGAGATGGTTCTTATTCTTCTTCTTTTTCCTCTTCACAATCTATGTAGAATAATTTCTTCTCACCACACTAATGTCCCTTATTGTACTTGTTGTCACAATTAAATCATAAACCTTTTTCTTTTCTTTCCTCCAATTGTTGAGGTGTCAACCTTGTAGGTTGAGGTGTTTTATAAGAAGGGGCATTGTTCTCTCTGTAGATGTTAGGATTGGTCTGTCTAGTAGCCATAGCCATGCTTTTACTTTAAACATTTCTTGCCACCTTAAATGCATTCTCCAATGATTTGGGTTCCCAAAGGAAAACCTCATGTTGAATTTTATCATTTAAAGTTCCTATGAATAGATCAATCAAGTGATCATCTAGAATATCAGTTACCTTTATATTCAATCTTTGGAAGTTCTCAATGTGCTCGATAACTGAACCCTTTTTATTGAGATTTATCGATTGGATAAAGAAGGTATTGCTCCTTGTATCCTCATAGTGTGCTATCATTTCTTCCGTGAAAATTTTCCTAGTGAGGAGTGATTTGTGAGAACAAAGCCGTCGATACCATACAAATTGATTAGGTTCTAAATATAAAGAAGTAATTCGTACCTTTTGTGTATGTGGCACATTATGTAGATCAAAGAATTGCTCCATCTGAAGTATCCATGCGATTGGGTCCTTGCCATTGAACTTCCTCATATCGATCTTAGGAACGTGGTTGGTCTTCAACCCAAAGTTGGAGTTTCTCCATTCTTGATTCACCTTCCTTATGTTGTCATCATGAATTTCATGGGATGCATTTTCACTTTCAGGTGTCTTCTCTGTTACGAAATGTTTCAATACTTCCACGATCTCTTCTTTTAAACCATCCATCTTTGTATAGAGTGCCCCACACAAAATAATTGATAAAGAATTATGAAACTCGTACCAAAAATACTATAGACGATCCACTATCCAATGAAACCAGTCCCACTAAATTTGTATACTCTAGGAAAAAGTTATGATTGTTTTACCTAGAACACCTTCTTGATACTAGTCAATAGGACTATTCAGATACCCTATCTTCCACAGGGTGTATCTACAAATTTAAGATGACCCAGAAGCTAAAATTTTTACCAAAGATACCTTACTAATTTCTGTGAGTAGCCTCTAGATCTCAGGGTATGAAACATTACAGAAATTGTTTTATAGCGAAAATTTTGCAATGACTCAGTTCAGGATGATTCCAGAACCCTATCTTTCACATATTGTATCTCTAAAAGTATCAGGCCTCAGGAGCTAAAATTTTAACCCAATGTACCTTGATCAGTATACTAAATATCCTCCAAGCATTTCCTTCTGAAACATTGTAGAAAACAATTTATAAAAAAAATTCCAAGGTGTCTCAAATGTAGTAGCGAAACCCCAAGACCTTGAGCTCTGATACCATATGTTAAGAACCAAACATCAACATAGCATAGAAAAACCTTAGGAAAAGTACTCAACGCCTTGAAAAAGAGATAATTTCAGATAATAAGCCTCTTCGAGGGGGAAACCTCCTTTTACCCCACTTAAATGTTCAAGTACAAGATGATTCCAAATGAAGGTGTCTCCTTGGTATATATAGGAGACTAGAAGGTATAATTACAACTAATGGAATAAAACCAACATAAATAAAATAACATTACTAATGTAAAATGCCCCAATTAAGGGGTAATGAGCCAATATTAGGGCTTAACATTTGAGCAGATTGTTGTTGCTATAGAAACCATGTACAAAAGCACTTTAATTAATATAAGAAGGCTTTAATCCAACTTCATGGTGTTGTTATGGTTACTATTTTCATATGTTGAATGGTATGTTTACAGTTTTTTTACATGCTCTGTTATGCATTTGTTTCAATGATTTATGTGTATGATTTCATGTTGAATGTATGAAGTCTGTGAGAGGGAGAGTATAATTTTCAAATTCTCCTCGTCCTAAGAATTCCTGCAAGGAGTACAGTTAAGGTCTACAAGGAGTGCATTGACAAGATTCAAAGTTTTACCTCAGAGAATCTCAGGAGAGACATAGTTGTTCTTATACCCACATAAGTGAAAATATAGCACAGAGTCATGCAAGGTGTGCATAGGCCAGGTTGAAGTCTTAGACTTTTCCAGCCAAGTGGGTGGTTGAAGAACTTTTGTCACAAGGAGTGCGTAGAGTTGGATTGTTCTGATAATCAAATATTATCATGAAGGCCACAAGGAGTGGATGCAAGAATCCCTTAGAATCCTTGAGGTTGCAAAAAAAATCAAGATCAAGAGGGATAGAGGCTTGGAAAGTTCAAAGGAATGATGAGGGTCAAAGTCGCCTCACAGAAATTAGCCAGGAGTCTTTGAGAATCTAAACGGATGATCGAAATTCTCGGAGGGAGAAAAAACAATTTTCCATGAACCATCAGATCTAGTAGATCTTCAGGAAGGATAAGGTCTAGTGTATTTCAATACTCAAAATATCAGGAGAGATAACAACCATTAGATATCGAGGAGTTTGAGACGTCGATTGGGCTCTCCAAAACAATGGCATTTTGGGAGTCGGGAATGTGGAGGAAGTTGTTTTCGGGAATCACGAATTGTGAAATCCCAATAGGAGAAGGAAGGATATAGAGCGTTGGCTCATGGGAGAATCAGGACCGTCGATCTAACATAAGAGCTCATCGCGATTTCATATTTTGGGAGAATGGGAGAGGGACACTTCACAAACCCTGGATATGCGAAATCTCGACGTGATTTGGATAATCAGATCATCGGGGAACCAAGACCGTTGATCTGTGGAGAGGAAATTTCAGCATTTCAGGATTTCAGGAATCAAAGGAGTTGGGGTGCTTTGCAACAAAAGTCCCAACATTGTGAAACCCTATGCGCCTTTTGGAGTTAATTTTGTGGTCACGTTGGTGGTCATGTGGAGTGTAGGCTCATGTCTAGTGCATGTTTGCATGGGCAGAGCTTAGAAAATGACCTGTGGTCATTTAGTGTTGAAGGTTCCAACAGGGATGGAGAATCCATTTTGGCTCCGGAATTTGAAGGTCCAAAGATCAGGAGGTCAACGAACCCTGTTGAGGTGGGGGTATGCATCAAGTGGTATTATAGCTAACAAATTTTGTTTTATGTAGAGGGAAGACAAAGGACAATTGTGATTGAATTTTGAGCGGAAAGATTGAAACAATGCCGCCAAGGAGACATCAAGAGAGACCTATGCCCGATTTATCTGTGGAAAGGGAAATGAGAGAACTTTTTTCTCAATTGGATGCTATGGAAACAACACAGAGGAGAACACTTGATACTGGATATGTCAGTGAGGCTGAAATTGAGAACGAAGTCAGAGCCGAAGAAGAAGTTGTAGCCAAATATGTTGCAGAGGAACGTCTATTAAACATTGTTGCAAGAATAGGTGCCAGAAAAAAAATGGACATATTGATGTATGAAGGCAACTTAGACGTTGAGGAGATGCTATATTCGTTTAGATCTCTGGATAAATACTTTGACTATGAGGATATCGAAGAAGATAAGAAAGTAAAGAACATTGTCACTAGACTAAAAGGGAATGCAACACTGTGGTGGGATGAACTGTAGGATGATAATGTTGCAAAGGAAAACAAATAATTAAAATTTGGGACTGGATGGTCACCAAGATGAAAGACAAATTCATACCTAGATATTACCAAATTAATTTGTTTGGAAGAATGCAGAATTTGAGATAGAAAGGGATGACAGTGAAGGAATACATTGAGGAATTTTATAGGTTAAACATCAAAGATGGTCATCGCAAGAGTGATGATGAAAAGGTCACCAGATACATGAATGGCCTGAGATATGAGATTTGGGATGAAATGAGCATGGTGACACTCAGAAATGTGGAAGATTCTTATAAGATTGCTTCAAAGGCAGAAGTGAAATTGGACTGAAAGCAAGGTCAAAGGGGAAAAGGTAGAAGTCATAGTAGAGGAAAAGCAATTGCCCAGGACAAAGTATAGAAGCCCAAGGAGGAAGAAAAGAAATATCATAACCACCTAGAAAGGGGAGGAATCTCACAAGGAGGACAGTATGTCGATAGGAGCACTTTTCCTCGAGCAAGAGGAAGAGGAAGAGGCAGAGGAGGTGAAACAATGTGTTTCATCTATGGAAAGATCATACACAAATCATTTGAATGTCTCGATAGAAAAAGAGATGGAGGAGGTGAAGCTCACATTTTAGAAGTGCAAAGTAGAATCGTTGAGGTAGAAGATGCAGAAGGTTGAAGATCCTTAATGATGAGAAAAATTCTCTTGAATCCAAAGAAAGAGGTGGAGAATCCAGTCTAGAGGAACATTTTATTTATAACTTCTTCGAAGACCAAGGATAGGGTATGAAAGATGATTTTTGACAATGGAAGCACGTATAATCTAGTATTGACAAAAATGGTGGAGAATATGGAATTGGAGACAGTTTCACATCCAAGCCCATACAATGTTTCATGGTTGCAAAAAGGACATCAGGTAATAGTCACTAAACAATGTTTAGTTGAATTTAAGATAGGGGGATATAGAGATGAGATCTTATGTGATGTAATTCCCATGTATGTCTATCATATTTTGTTGGGAAGGCCTTGGAAATATGACAAAAATGTTATTTATGACAGAAGAAAGAACACATACACCTTGGAGAAGAATTGTAGGATGCATATGTTGCTGCGAATTGAGGAAAAAAAGGTGAAATAAGAAAGAAGAAATACTATACTTCTCATGAGTGGGAATATGGATGAAGTCAAGAAGGACAAAGAAATGTAGTTTGATGTGGTGAGAAAACCTAGAGTCATCTTGACCAATACCTCAATATATGATCTACCTAAGGAAATTTAGTAACTGCTGGATAATTTTGATGATATAGTGGTGGATGATTTACCTTGTTCGTTGCCACCCAATGGGAGTATAATCCATCGCATCGACCTTATATTAGGAGCAAGTTTACCAAACAAAGCATCATATAGACTAACGCTGTAGGAGAATGAAGAAGTTAAGAAGCAAGTCCAGGATTTGATGGACAAAGGGTTGATTAGGGAAAGCTTAAGCTTGAGTCCATGCGATGTGCCAACAGTGTTAAGTCCAAAGAAGGATGGTGGATGGAGTATTTGTATAGACTTGAGGGATATAAATAAAATCACCATTAGGTATAGGTTTCCTTTAACGAGGATGGATGACTTGATGGATTGCTTTAGTGGGGAAAAGTTTTTTTCAAAAATTGATTTGAAAAGTGGATATCATCAGATTAGAATGAGGGAAGGTGATGAATGGAAGACAACATTCAAGATGAATGAATGGTTGTATGAATGGCTTGTCATGTCATTTGGCTTGATGAAAGTGCCAAGTAATTTTATGAGATTGATGAATGAAGTATCGAAAGATTTCATTGGGAAGTTTGTAATTGTATATCTTGATGATATATTGATCTTCAGTAAGACTAAGGAAAGACACTTGAGAAATTTAACTCTAGTGATGAGGAGGTTGTAGCAAGAGAAGTTGTTGATAAATCTGAAGAAGTCGTATTTGATGAAGATGAAACTCATTTACTTGGGTTTTATGATCTCTTCTAATGCGTTGAAGATGGATCCTAAAAAGGTAAAAGAAATCAAGGAGTGGTCTTCGCCAAGGAATATCTTTGAAGTTAGAAGATTCCATGGATTAGTCTATTTTTACAGAAATTTCATCAGGATTTTTAGTGGAATTTGTGCATAAATGATGGAAACAGTCAACAAAAGACATAAATATTTTCATTGGACAGAGGAAACGGAGAAAAGTTTCAAGTTGTTAAAGGAGAAGATAACTAGACAGTTAGTTCTAGTTCTGCTAGATTTCAGTAAGACATTGCAAGTGAGATGTGACACAAGTGGATTTGCGATTGGAGAAGTATTAAGTCAAGACAATAGAACAATCTCATACTTTAGTGAGAAGATGAATGATTCCAAGAGGAATTATTCCACATATGATAAAGACTTTTATGCATTCATACAAGCATTGAAGAAATGGAGGTACTACCTGGTTCCAAAAGAGTTCATTTTGTATAGTGACAAACAAGCCTTACAATTTATAATCAGAGAGGAGAAACCGAACCAGAAACATGCAAAATGGGTTGAATTTATGCAGAACTTTACTTTTGTTATAAATCACAGTTCTGGAAATGCTAACAAGGTTGTTGATGCATTGAGAAGAAAATGTTTGATTGTGCAGGAGTTTCATGTGAAGACATTGGGTTTTAATAGCCTTAAATAAATGTACAGAGATGATTCATATTTTAAGGATTCTTACAAAGCATGTGATAATCTTGTTGTAAGATATAGAAGCCAATGAATTGAATATATAATTCAGGATGGATTATTATTCAAAGAAAATCAGTTGTGTATCCCAAAGAGTTCTGTCAGAGAAAACATTTTGAAGGAAAAGAATACTGGAGGATTGGCTGGACATTTCGGTCATGACAAAACATTTGTGCAACTGAACAGTTTGTATTATTGGCCAGGGATGAGCATGGATGTTAATAAGTTCATGCACAGATGTAGAATTTTCTAGCACGCAAAGGGGAAAAGACATAATATAGGATTGTATCAACCATTTTCAATACCAGAGAGGCCATGGGATGTGGTAAGCATGGATTTTTTGTTAGGACTATCGAGGACAGAGAGAGGTTGTGATTCCATATTTGTGTTAGTCGACAGATTCTCAAAAATGGCACATTTCATTCCATGTCATAAAACCAGTGATGCAACACACATTGCAAATCTGTTTTTCAAAGAAGTTGTTCGACTTCATGGTTTACCCAAGAGTATTGTTTCAGACATAGATACCAAGTTTGTTGGTCATTTCTAGAGGACACTATGGAAAAAGTTGGGGAAAAATTTATCTTTTAGCTCAACATATCACCCTCAGACGGATGGACAAACCGAGGTAGTAAATTGAATTTTGGGAGACTTATTAGGGAGTTCAGTAGCTAAACATCATGGTCAGTGGGATCAGATTCTGCCACAAGAACAATTTGCATATAATGACTCACCTAACTAGAGCACATAACATAGCCCATTTCAGATAATGTATGGAATGCAACCAAGAGGAGTATCTAAGTTGAGAGACTTAGAGTAGAATGAGTTCAAAAGCATTGGAGCGGAATATTTTGCAGCAGAGATGCAGGAGCTCCATAGTAAGATTAAAGAGCGATTATAGAGTTCCAACCAGGAATACAAGCGCAAAACATATCAGCACATGAGAGAGCTCCAATTCGAAGTAGGATATTTGGTCTTATCACATTTAATGAAAGAAAGGTTCCCAAGGGGAACATATAACAAGATGAACATGAAAAATATAGGGTCGTGTAAAATCTTGCGGAAATTTGATGCAAATTCTTATGAAATAGAATTTCCAGATGGTGTGGGTATATCACCCATATTTAACATAGAAGATATGTACCCTTACAGAGAATATGGAGCAAGAGAAGAAGAGAATCAAAAGGAAGTTTAGTGGGTCAAGCCAATGCATGTAGCTGAAAATATGGAGATGGAAAAGATCATTGATCAGAGAGTTGGCAAGAAGACCCAGAGGAAGACATATTTTGAATACTTGGTAAAGTGGAAGGGACACTGAATTGAGGATGCCAGTTGGGAAACCAAAGAAGATATCCAAAAATGTAGACACATGGTGTAGGAGCTCATGGAAAGGAGTCCATGAATTTTTCAACCAGAGGAGTATGATGTAGGAGCATCGCTAGCAAAGAGCAAGTAGAGGAAAGATGGATATGCACCAACGTGCATTTTGAAGATGTTTTGAAATTTAAAAGATGAAACATTAATGTAATAGCTGGCAGGACATAATTGTTCTTAAATTTTTTATGAATTGTAATAAAGATATTGAGAATTGCTCTTATTTGTTGGTTGGAGGCATTTAATGTAATAAATGTAAAGTAGTTGTCATCTTTAATTCGATAATATAGCTTAGATTTGTAGCAGGGAAAACTCAAGAAATCTCCCTTGTAGATGTATTGTATGAAATTATTATTCTCAATTATAAGAGTAGAGCAAGAGAGCATAGGAGAGTAGAGAAGAACAAATATTTGAGAATTTGTTTGAGCAGATAGTTGTTGCTATAGAAACCATGTACAGAAGTAAATGAATTAATATAAGAAGGCTTGAATCCAAATTCATGGTGTTGTTATGGTTATTGTTTGCATCTGTTGAATGGTATGTTTACAGTTTTCTTACATGCTATGTTGTGCATTTGTTTCAATGCTTTATGTGTATGATTTCATTTTGAATGTATGAATTCTATGAGAGGGATAGTATAAGTTTCAATTTCTCCTCATCCTGGGAATTCCTGCAAGGAGTGCATTGACAAGATTCTAAGTTTTACCTTAGAAATGCTCAGGAGAGACATAGTTGTTCTTATACCCACAGAAGTTAAAATATAGCGCAGAGCCATGCAAGGTGTGCACAGGCCATGTTGAAGTCTTAGACTTTTCCAACCAAGTGGGCAGTTGCAGAACTTTTGTCGTAAGGATTGCGCAGAGTTGGAGTGTTTGGATAATCATAGATTATTGTGAAGGCGGCAAGGAGTGCATGCAAGAATCCCTTAGAATCCTTGAGGTTGCAGCAAAAATCAAGCTCAGGAGGGAGAGATGCTTGGAAAGTTCAAAGTAAGGATGAGGTCCAAAGTCACCTCACAGAAATAAAGATCAGGAGGAAAGATGCCAAGTTAATTAGCTAGGAGTCTTTGAGAATCTAAACGGACGGTGGAAATTCTCGGAGGGAGAAACACCAATTTTCCATGGACCGTCAGATTTAGTAGATCTGCATGAAGGATAAGGACAAGTGTCTTTCAACACTCGCAAGATCAGGAGATAAAACAACAGTTAGATCCCGAGAAGTGTGAGCCATCGATTGGGTGCTCCGAAACATCAACATTTTAGGAGTCAGGAATGTGGAGGAAGCTATTTTCAGGAATCATGAGTCACAAAATCCAGATAGGAGAAGGAAGGATCTAGAGCGGTGGATCACAGGAGAATCAGGACCATTGATCTGACATAAGAGGTCATTGTGATTTCAAATTTTGAGAGAAGGGAATAGGGCCACTTCAAAAACCCCGAATACATGAAATCCTGACATGATCTGGATCGCCAGATCATGGGGGAACCAAGACCGTTGATCTATGGAGAGAAAATTTTGACATTTCGATATTTAGGGAATCAGAGGAGTCAGGGTGCTTTGTAATGGAAGTCTCGACACCGAGAAACCTGACGCTCCTTTTGGAGTTAAGGTTGTGGTCATGCCGGTGGTCACGTGGAGTGTAGGATCACATCTAGTGCATGTTCACACAGAAGGAGCTTAGAAAAGGACTTGTGGTCATTTAGTGTTGAAGGTTCCAACAGGGACCAAGAAGCCATTTCAGATTGGGAATTTGAAGATCCAAAGGCCGAGAGGTCAACAAACCTTGGTGAGGTAGGGGTCTGTGTCAATTTGTCGTCAAAAATTTGGGTTTAGGATTACCTTAGGAAGTTGAGCTCATTATAGATATTTTACTCCCTTGACTAGTTACTCTTCCAGTCCTTATGAAGATTTTGATTGGTGCGTTCTGCATCTCAAAGTTTCATCATTGAGTCTATGCTGCCAGAGTCTTCCATATGTCTCATTGTCTTGTTCAAAGGATGTATATCAACCTGTGTCAACTACTCCTCCAAAATATTGACTTTGCATGTCGTCCATACCCTCAGTGTATCTTAGAATCACATGAAGCTATAGTCCTATTACACACCCTGGTCCTACTTCCTCATTGGTAGGTAACCTTGAACCCAACAGTCGACATTTCATCATTGGTCACTGACTGGGTGGTTTCCCCTATGTTCGATGGTAAGACATCTATTAAAACATTGGGATTCATGTAGTGTATTGGATTTCATTATCCTTATTGGTGGTTTCCTTGACTTTGTCAGCATTTTTCCTTATTAGCTTCTATTTAGAGGGTTCTTTTCGTGTATTGCTTGCATTTGGGACACACAAAAGATGCACAGGGTTGTTGGTTCATGAACATGTTCTTCATTCGATTTCATACAAATCATCAAGATATTTCTTTGTAACTTGTGTTGAATGATGAGAGATTCCTTAATTCTCTCCTTTCAACGGGTCTCCTTCCAATGACTTCATATCATCTATTCTAGATATGAGACCTATATTCCTATGAGTAGCTAGAGGCTTGTAGTGATTAGTGGTAGGTTCTCTTGCCATCGATAGTTGGGAATATATCAATGTCTCATGATTGATGGATTCCTCAAGTGTTCTACCCTGACTCCTTTATTCACACTTTTAATAATGTACTTAGTTCCATGGTACCTACTTTCATCATTGGTAGGTTGTCTCTCATTTTTTAATGGTATACCTCAATGACTAGTAATCAAACAAAGTCTCATTGTGTTTGACCTCAACTCCTTTCGTAACATGATGTAGACTTTCACCTTTGGCGAATTGTGTAGAAGACTTGAAGAGATCATTTTATATTCGCAGCTTTCCTGAGGTGTTGCTACCTTTCATTGGACCAATACCTATGTGACTTCAATTATCATGGGAGATCAAATTGTACTCCATTGTATATAGATATATTCATATATATTTTGAGACTGGTTTTACTAGGACTTGTCCCTAACTATAACAACCTTTGGCCCTTAGACACCTTTGTATTGCCTATTCATGGCCTTGGACAACTGTTTAGTATATTTTCACATGGATCTGCAGTGTAATTCATATTGGTAGCCATGTATGCAAAGTCAATACATATTGTAATGAGCAACTAGTTCTTCTAGTTGGTTCCCCATTACTCCACTTCTGGGCATGATATTGTATTTCAACCATCTAAGATACTCCTCTGACCTCACACATCAGGGGGCATCTTTTATAGCAATATTTTCCTCACCCTATTCAAACTTTAGCATAAGTCCTATTTTCCATTTCCCTATTCATACTTGAAGTCCCTTTTTACAAATCCCAAAGCCAAAAACATAATGTTTCCACATATACACACCCTACCTATATTAAAACATGTGTGTATGTAGGTTGCACCACTACAACCCACATACATCGAGATTTGTGCTCAAAATTAAAAAATGGTGTCGGGTTTCCATGTTATTTCATGAGATCCATGATCCCTGGTCATCCATATACTGGAAATGTTCTGACTCAGCCCTTTAGTTACACTTGAAGGCTACAAATGGGACAAATCCGAGCTATGGAAAAGGGGAGAAGAATTCAACTTTAAGAGAAAAGTTACTCTCGAGAAATTATTCACTTCATATTCAGTCTACATCCCTTTATCCTTTTAAGTCTAAACAAATTGTTCATCCCCCAAGCTCTTCACTACTTGATTGAGAACCTCATTGTCTCTCTTATATGATATTTCCTTTGGTGGAAGAATGAAGTGGTGGAGGCCCAGATGGAAGGAACTTAGTTTCTTGGTTCTGAACCGTGCTGACATAGAAGTTTGTAATTCATTCACTTCTGTTGATTACATTTTAATAGAAATATTATTTTCTAATCCAAATAATATCTTGCAAATATATGAATTTTTATTCCATGGGAGTATTTGTTATGAATTTTGATGGATTATGCTATTGAATGTGCTAACATTATATATTGTCACCATATTCTTGTGTTTCTTGGTTGTTTAGGACAAGTTGTAGGTGTATTTCTTTGAGTCAAGTGCTCAACGATGTACTTCATCAAATGTTTGGATGAGGTAGCCCTTTTATCTTGTCTTGCTAGAACATTTGTTTATATACCATACCTAATATTAGAGTTGATTTCTATATTCATTTCTATCTGTTGTGGTTTACTCCTAGTCATAGAGATATTTTCCTCGTAACAAGCCCCCATTCTCAACATATCAAGTTGGGTGTGAGGAATCATTTCACCCCATCAATTATATTAAGAAACATGTATCGATCCCTTATAAGAGAAAGCTAAAGTAAAAAACTATTTTTTTTTTTTTGAAATTCTTCTTCTTAAGGTGAGTTAATCAGATGCCAAGTGTCACAGATGATGATCAACCTAGAAAATCCCTCCTAACTGGACAAGATAAGAGACCATATTAGTGGCATAAGTTGGGAGAATGTGTTCTACATTTTGTGAGGGAGGGAATGTCCTTTTTTGGTATCATTATTTCAAACTTGAGAGAATTGGGACACCCTTTAATCTATCGTAAGGCACAATTTCTAATTTCAATAGTCTACTAGAGAAGCTTGAGGAAGAATATTTTATGGATTGGTCAATTATTCCCTATTTTTTTGGGTGATGTCAATCGAGAGGAAATAATCATTTTCCCCTCTCACCCATTGTTGGATGTATGGTTTGACCTAGGTTCTACCTTAGTTCTCCAAAAAAAACCTAGAAATCATCGACACCTCTGGTAAATAAGAAGGCAACACTACACACAGACTGCACACCATAGTCTCACCCAAGATGGCTTATGGGTGATTACATGACCCAATTGTCTACATTCATGGAAGGGAAGGAACTCATGGGGATGTTAGGAATATTATTCTTCTTCTACTTCAACATTCATTCTACCATGCCATCTTTCAAATCTACCATTCATGTATCCTTCTAACATGCATTCTTCATAATTATTCTGGTATGCATTATAAATTAACCTTGATAGATTAATCTATTCATTTACTCACTGAAAATAAAATCATGACAAAGAATAAAGGAAAAAAATCCACACATTGACACATTTGTTTTACAATGGTTCACCTCCCTTGGGCTATGTCCATAAAGATATGTCTTCTTTATTCATATTCATCAAAATAGTGTGTTGTGTGAATTACATCAAAAGGGGTTGTAATACTCTATGATGCTAAGAAATGCCACACCCAGTTCCATAACTTGTGACTTGACCCTCAATTACATTCCATCCAAATCAACCATCATTCAATATCCTCAGATCATATAACCAAAAGTTCTCAAAAGACTCTAAAATTGAATTTTTTCACCAAGAGTATGACAAATAAAATCTTCTATGATATGATCATAATATCCCCTAGCTACCTCATATATCCTTTATTTATACTTCAAAAGGTGAGTAAAAACCCATTACACCATAACCAAAAGCCTAACCCTAGAAGATTATGATTTTCCACCTAATAAATTCATTTGCATGGTTTCTCTTCGATCTAACCATTCCTTTCTTTGACTATATGCTTCTTCTCCTTGATTCATGGTGTGTTGCTTTCCATTCCTTCTTTCACACTTATTTCACTTCTTTCTTGTTGCACATTGCTTCCTTTAGTCCATTCCTTAGCTTTCTGCCTCATTTACTATGCTGCACCCCAAACTATCATGCTCCAATAGGCCCCCAACACTTACCCATGGCTCGTCCCAAGCCACTTAGACAATGTTTTCCTCCTACACTGACTTCTTCAATACCTCTATTTTTCCTGTCAAATCCTCTATTTGTGTTTTTTTTTGTGTGCTCCTTTCTGCAATGCCTTCAACTAACTTGATTGTAATATAATCCTTCAACACTTCTTCACTCTCCAAGTGTATCTTCTCTATTCTACCCTTTCCTACTTCCAACTCTATTGTCACCATCTCGACCCCATCCTGTAACTACTCCAACTGAGCCCGCCTTAGCTACTTATCTAACTAGAATTCCTTCAGTTCTACTTGCAATCTCTTAATCTCTTGCGCTCTATTTTTTCTATATAAGATGGTTATGTTCTTTTGTCTATGATGCACACCCTGGACTGCAATATTTATGTTTCCCTCATTTTGTTCTAGCTCTTGAATTGCCACGTCTTCTTGCAGTTCATTCCAAATATGTGTTGTACTATTATATAATTTTTTCATTCTATTAATATCTCCTTCAATATTCTCCATGTATTCCACATCCTGTTGTTCCCCCTATGGTTTGATCTCTGGTGGATTCCTAGGGATCACCTTCTATTCTAGTTCTGTGATTTATTTCCTATAGTTGTCCATATATTGCGCTATCTTTTAGATATTCTCGTATGCATTGTACTCCCCTACTAGTGTATTGTCTGGAATAGTTTGAAATAATTACTCGATCCTTTGTTATAGTTTCTCCATGTACTATTGTTCTTCATCTCTATAGAGTTTCACTTCTTTGAGGGTTAGCTCCAGTATCTCGTTTTCCTCCTTTGTTGTCTCTAAGTTTGTTGCATATGTCCTAGCCCTTGATTGCACTTCATTAGTGACACTAATCTTCAAGTTTTATAAGGCCTTGGTTTGAATCTTGGACAACACCAATTCCAACTGCTCTATATCCTTTAAAATTTTATGTGCTATGTCTCGTCCACTTATATCATTCCTTGGTTAATCTGGAAATTCTCACTTTCAATTGTTGTTGTATGTATCGTCTCCCTTTCTTCATGGATTGGCTCTTGTTGCACTATTCCTTTCTGTTGTGTGACATTCAGATGTAATATTTACAAAACTTATTTATCCTCCATTATCTTCTTCATCAGTTCTTTTCTTTGTGGCTCTGCAACATATAAAGATTATTCTCCATGATCATGTACTTTATCGGCCGCCAGTTATGCATCATCCTATGTTATGGTGAGTTGAGGGGGATTCCTCTATGCTTTCATCTTATTTCTTTGTTCTCCTATATGGATTGTTGATTTCCTCTTTTGTGGAGTTTCTTTCTGTACATGTTTCTTTGCCTCTGGAAGGACCCCACTTCCTATATCGGGGGTGTTATCCTTCTTCTTTGATTCCCCATTTTCTCTTTCTACACTATTAGTTACTAGTATTGAGGCATTCAATACCATTTCATTCTTCTTCCTGGTTCACTTTTTTTTCTTCTTCCTATAGGCTTTACTCCTCGACAAATGTTGGACTAATTAAATCACTTTTTGTTTTCAATATCTCATCAACATCTACAACTCTGGGTGCATCCTATGTTAGTTTATTAGTGCTTCTGATCCTTTTGGAAAATTTCTTGGGTGAAACAAACTGTGGTGGTTTCATTTTTCTAACTTGGTAAAATTCGTTGCAAATATTGGATCACCCTCTTCACAATCTTCGCACACAATCAGACCATATTCCCTCTTTCTCTCCTTTTCTAAAAATCACAAGTGTTTGTCTTTTATGTGATTTTCCCCTTTTATAAACTCTGTCATAAATGTTCCTTACTTTCTCTTTCATCATTTTTCTCTTTTCTGATCATTTTTTCCCCTCACGTGATGTTCATGTTTTCTGTCACGCAGTATCTTGAATTCTGTCACACCAATTTTCTCTCTGTTGCATGATATCTCTTCCAAATTTCATTCTATCACTTATCCATCTACCTTCTTATTTTTTTCTTTTTCTCATTTTTCCACTTTTTTCTTCCGGTTTCTTTTTTTAATCCTAATATATACAATATGTACAAGTCTACTTTTTGTGTTGCAACTACTAAGGGTTAGTAGGTCAAATTTCCCTATATAGTTTCAGTCAATTAACATTCACCAATCCTTGAATCGCCTTTCATGTTAAATCCTATAGCTTCACAACACCTCCATCCATGATGGACTTTATCTTATATGGCCCTATCCAGTGCATTCTGAGTTTTCCTGTGTGCTATAAGATTTTACTGTCATAGAGGGGAACTAGATCTCCTTCCTTAAATTTATTCTTATTGATATGTCTATCATGAAAATATTTGTCCTTTGCTTTCTTTACTTCTTGAAGGAAACCATATATGATCATGTCTTCTTCTAATTATATAATTTGAGCCAATATTTCATGTGTTGTGCCACATTATGTCATGTTTGTAATAGTTGCAATGCATAGAATTGGTATCAAGTACTCTAAGGGAACTGTTGGGCACCAAATCAGGCTATCTTTTTGTCGCATTTCCATTACCTTTTTGACCTTTTTGCACTTATTTACCTATGTTTACTGTTCTACAACCATGAGGTAAATACCCCTACGCTGTCTATTGGAATATTTTATTAATGAAGAGAAGTCACGAAGTTTTACCTATTCGCAGCACTAAAACGATGTTTGACCGCAGCTTTTGGAGAAAAGGAATCAAGGCCTTAGCATCCCATGGCAGATCTGTTGTTCAGTTGTTTTGAGAACAACAACGACCAAGCCAAAAGGAGGCCAGGCAACTGGAGTTGCAAATCCCTGAACCATCTTGGGCATTTTGCTAATACTGTCCATTTGGTACTGGTGCCATTCCAACTAATGCATATTTTTGGGGATACGATTACCATGTTTTTGGGGAAGACGTTGTTCTCCCTTTTGATGTATAAAAGACAGTTTATTCCTGTAATTGGGGATATCCCCATTGATATTGTAATAACCTTTTCAGATTTATAAAGCATTACCTATTTTGTTGTCTTCATCTTTGCTGTAACCACTGCAGCCCTGATCAGAGAGCTGGGCCCGCTCTTTTGATCAGGTGCTTTGTCTTCTTGTGTGTGTGTGTTATTTATCAGTTTTATGATTGTTGTTATAGTGTGTTATTTATCAGTTTTATGATTGCTATTATAGTGTGTTATTTAGCATTTTATGCTTGCTGTTACAGTACGTTATTTCTTAGCTTATGCTTGTTGTTACATCGTATGATTCTTATGAGTACCTTTCATAAGTTGTATTTAATCTAGTTGACAATAATGTTTGAATCTTAAATTGTAAACCCTTGGCTAGAATGAATTGTACTCTTTCCCCTGCATATGCCTTGCACATTTCCTTGAAAGGATATGCACCCAGATTGATAAATTAATGTAGGAAAAGGGTGAATAAATAGTTCATACCTGGATGCCAACATTTTGGCATCATTGCAAGCGAGGATAAAAAGGTGCAAGACAATGATCCGGACCAACCAGAGGGTCAATCTCTCATCCTGGGGAGAGAACGAGTTTTCTCACTCTGCTTCAGGTCCTGAGCGTAGGTGATCTTTCTGCTTGTTTCTTTTCTTTTTCATTTTTTTTTTTGTTAATCTCTTGTCCTGGGGAGGGAGGAGTCTTTTAATTCCCTGCTCTAAATTCTGAGTTAAGATTTATTTCTTTCAAACCCTTGTGTTTTTATTGAAACCGTAGTTTTTACCCTGGCGAGGGAGGAGTCTTTTGACGCCTTGCTTTAGGTTTAAAAGGTATTAAGCCTTTTTTGTGGTGTGTTTTGTTCTCGAACAGGAGATGGAAGAGTCCTTTGATGCCCTGCTCCAGGCCCTGAACCTTAGATTCTTGTTTTTTTAGCTGCCTTTCTTTTTTATAAGATATTTTGTCTTGGGGAAGGAATGGTCCTTTGACACCTTACTTCAATACTAAAGCATTGTAGGTTCATGCCAAAACCCTCACTTGTATGAACAAAGAAGTGAATAACGAGGGCAGGGGGAAAGCCCCAAAGAAGGGAGGACCAGATTTGGGAAGAAAGACCTTCATCCAACAGATTATAGAAAATGATGAATCAGAAACATCATCTTGCACAGCTGTGAGACCAAGGGCACGGAGATTAAAGTCTGAGGGATAATCAATAGATCAACCAGTGAAGTCTACAACATTCTTGGGTGACATAATATAGCAGGTCCCTCTATCAATTGAAGAAACATCTAGTGGCATACCTGAACAAGGAAATCTTATGTTGATAGCAGAGGGGGAAGAGGTCTTAAGGAGAGCCTCAACAGAGTCAGACCACTCTAGCAAGAGAGAGAAGGTTGTAGCAGAGGGATCAAGTCATCAGAATGCAGAAAAAGGGATCGAAGGAGCATTTACATCACCAAGGGACTGAGAGAGTGTTGTTAAAGAAACTCATATCATAGGGGTAAGGAAGCCTCAGCCATCTCCTACAGAGTCTGGTGAAATACCCAGCGATTATTGGAAGATATTTATGTCTCCCACAACGTCCACTATCAAGTTTCCAATTGGAAACCTGGGAGTTGGTGCACCCACTAAGCCTATTCCATTAGCATCCTTACCAAACTTTCATGGGCTTGTTTTAGAAGAACCCAACACATTCCTATTTGAATTCGACATAGTATGTCGAGGGTATGACTACATGACGAAAGCCCAAAAGTTAAAAATTTTTCCTTCTACACTAAAAGGGACGGCTCTGCGATGGTTCATGGGCCTTAGAGGAAGCACTATTTCCACATGGGATGATATGCGGACAAATTTTCTGGAAAAATACTAGGATTACTGTAAATCCTGAAACATTAAGGAAGAACTTTTCAAGTTCGCACAAAAAGAAGATGAGAGTTTGGAAGATTGTGTGGAACGATTCAAGTACAGCTTATAGAGGTTGGGTCACTCTCACCTGGATAAGGAAATTATAAAAATTATCCTCCTTCGATCTTTCCATGAGGATTCAATGGAGCTATTGAACATTGTGGGAAAATGAGACATCTCTAAGGAAAGCTTCGAAGGTATCTCCAAGTTATGCATTTAGTGCTCAAGAGGACTTGCAAGAAACAAACAAGGGATTTGGTCAGTAAAAGGGTCTAGCAGAGGTGTTACGAAAGAAGAAATCAGAAACTTGCTAGACAATCTGAGGACGGATATCCTTAGCACCCTGTTAGCACAGATGGATATGTTGCAAGTAAAGCAGAAGTAGCTGGAATTGGACAGGACTATGGCAATATTCTACCTAACGTGTAGAAAGAAGCATCCAAGGAGGGAATGTCCATTAAACTCCATAGAGAAATGTGTAATCTGCGAGCTAAATCATGCAACAAGCTCATGCCCCTCCCTGCTAGGCTTGAAAGTAGTATTTCAAGGAATGGGGAAAGACATGGAGCAACTGTACCTCATGGGGTCTAGAAATCCATGGCAACCTCGACCACCAATGGGAAATCAATGTATGTACTTAGATCCATCTCAATATTTCAATAATTCTAATATGAATCCTTATTCCATGCCCTATCCTCCCATGTGGCCACAATACCAGTTTCCATTGTGGCAGCAGTGGAACCCTCAAACCAGTTCAAGCTCCTCATGGGCTCCAACTTGGCGAGGATCCCCTCCTGGACAGTTTCCTCAATCGATGCCACAAAAACAACTCCAACTGCCCTCTAATATGCCTCCAGGTAACCAACTTGCCCACCCTCAGCTCCCAATCCAACCTGATCTGAATCCTAATAGTAGGGGAGTTCATCAAACTGACATTCTTAACCTACCTTCATATAGCATTTCCACTGTAGAGTTGTATGAAATGAATCTATGATCAGGGCGAATAGTTGATGCTCTACCTCCTCCGGTTACCATAGAATGACTCGACAGTGAAGGTAAGGAATCAGAACCAATTAATAAAGAGCCAAAATAGACTGATAGAAATTAGGCATCTACTTTAAAATAACATCAATCTGAACCACCTTACCCAGAGAGAGTAACTTTGAGTAAATCAATTCATCAAGTTGAATTTGATTTATTAGGAGAACTGCAGAATTTATTTGTTAAAATTTCCTTGTTACAAGAGATGAAGGATGTACCAATATATTCAAAGACTCTTAGGGAATATTGTTCAAATAAATCTGCAAAGAAATCCAAAGACCCCCTTACCATTCATGTTATGGGAAAATTATCAGATTTCATGACGGGAAAGTCAATTCCTGAAAAGTATGGAGATCCAGGGAACCCAATTATGATAGTATAGATTAATGGGGTAGAGATTATGAATGTGCTGGTAGACCTGGGTGTTTCCATCAATGTCATCACCACTGAAACCATGCATACATTAGGTCTTCGTAACTTGAAACATACACCTACAGTATTGGAATCGGTAGACAGATCCACAGTCAAACCTGTAGGAAAGTTGGAAAATGTAACAATTTCAGTATATTCATGGCACTATCCCATAGATTTTCTGGTCTTACAAACACAATCTTTAGTGGGTGGCCATCCTTTGATCTTGGGTAGACCATGGCTATCTACTGCAGATGCTTACATTGGGTGCCGGTCAGGGCACATGGTTATTTCCAATGGGCACAACATTTATAACTTAGTGTTATACTGACCTGAAAAACCAAACCCATCCATAAAACCAGTACGAAGCAAGCAAATTTTACCTAGGAAAGAGTCTGAAACAGAAAATGAGGAATTGAGGCCAGTTCTCACTATTGAACAAGCCCTTCAGTTGAAAACAAAATTGGAAGATGATGTAATTACCTCTTTTATGGACGACCCTTGCTCCATTGTTGAAAAAAATCAACAATTCCTAGAAGTTGTCTTAAGCTGTGAGACTCAAGAAACAATTGAAATAGTAGAAGGATTAGAGAAGCTACCTATTCATGCACCCATTGAAAGTGTTCCAGTAGAACCAGAACTAGGAAAAACCTTGAATATTAATCCATCCCTGTCAGAACCTCAGAAGAAGAAACTTGTGGATGTCCTTTGGAAACACAAAGAGGCCTTTGCCTAGGATTATATAGATATGAAGGGGATCCCTGCTAATTCATGCACCCATCATATATATATTAAGAAGGATTGTCGTCTTGTGAGACAACCTCAGAGAAGGATGAACCTTGCACTGAAAAATATCGTGAAATAAGAACTTCAGAAATTACTAGAAGTATGTTTTATTTACCCCATATTAGATAGCGAGTGGGTCTCTCCATTAGTAATGGTCCCTAAGAAAAGTGGTAAATGGTGAATATGCGTGGATTATCGAGAATTAAATAAGGCAATGCAGAAAGATCATTTCCCTTTACCATTTGTTGATCAAGTTCTGGACACATTGGCTGGAAAAAAGTTTTTTTCCTTCCTATATGGGTTTAGTGGGTATAACCATATTCAGATAGCTCCTAAAGATCATGATAAAACCACTTTCACGTGCCCCTGGGGAACATTCGCATACCATGTCTTTCCTTTTGGCCTGTGTAATGCTCCTGCAATCTTCCAGAGGGAAATTTTGGGAATCTTCTTTGATTTGATAGATAACAGTGTTGAAATTTACATGGATGAATTTACTCCATGTGGGGATTCATTTCTTGAAGGGATGAAAAATTTAGAAAAAATTCTCGAAAGGTGTATACAAGCGCATGTCTCATTGAGTACGACAAAATGTGATATGATGATGGAAGAAGGAATTGTTCTGGGACATTTACTCTCAGCTGAAGGAATTCGGATGGACCCAATAAAGACAAAGGTAATTCATCATTTCTCGACACCCAAAATTCCCATGCAGGTATGCAGTTTTATTGGTTGTGTTGGCTATTACAGGTGTTTTATAGAAAATTTTGCTAAGGTAGCACATCCACTTTTTCAATTGCTAACAAAAGATTCAAATTTTGTGTGGACAGAGGACTGTGATGCAGGCTTTATGAGAATTTAGGAATTGGTTTGTAGCACTCCAATCCTTAGAGGGCCATACTGGGCATTACCGTTCCATATTCATACAGATGCTTCCCAAACAACGTTTGGTGCAGTATTAGGACAGCAAGATGAAAAAATACCATACACAGTTTAATATGTTAGTAAGATTTTGGCTCTGACTGAATTAAACTACACAGTGACTGAGAAAGAATTCCTTACTGTCATTTACACCATCAACAAATTCTAGCACTACATTACTGGGTATTCTACCTTTGTGCATACTGATCATGCAGTTGTCATGTATTTAATGAATAAACCTGCTACCCCTGGTCGTATCACAAGATGGCTCTTGCTACTAAAGGAATTTGATATCACGATAGTAGATAAAATAGGGAAGGACAATGTGGTTGCAGATTTCTTATCTAGGATAGAACATGAGGGTAAGGATACACCAATTGAAGATAATTTCTTAGATGAACATTTTTTTGCAGTATCTGCTAACACTCCGTGGTATGCAGATATTACTAATTATCTTGCTTCAGGGAAGGTACCTCAACATCTGGCATATAAAGAGAAAAGGAAGATTATTCACCAGAGTATCTAATATTCATGGATGGTAGGATATCTCTTTCATATAGGGGCTAACCAACAGATTCAACATTGTGTGGCAAAAGATAATATCTATGAGATACTGAAGGATGCACATGATGGACCCTGTGGAGGAAATTTTGCGGACAAAAGAATAGGTCACAAAGTGTTGCAAATGGGATATTACTGGCCCTCCATCTTTTGTGATTTTCAATACTATGTACGAAGGTGTGATAGCTACCAATGGATGGGACAACCTGGGAAAGAAGATGAAATGACTCTACAACCTGAGATAGTCCTTCAACCATTTGAGAAATGGGCCATAGATTTTGTTGGACCCTTCAACCCACCTTCTCATCAGAAAGCTTACATCCTGGTCTACACTGATTATGTAACTAAATGGGTGGAAGCCAGAGCGGTCATGAGAGCAACATAACAAGTAGTGGCAGACTTTATTTTTGAAGAAATTTTTGCTCGATACGGTACTCCAAGGGAAATTGTGTCGGATGGAGGATCATAGTTCACATCTCACATGATAGGAAAGTTGATG
>JASDQU010307184.1:22637-67013 GCA_032191745.1 Picea mariana
AATGGGTGGAAGCCAGAGCGGTCATGAGAGCAACATAACAAGTAGTGGCAGACTTTATTTTTGAAGAAATTTTTGCTCGATACGGTACTCCAAGGGAAATTGTGTCGGATGGAGGATCATAGTTCACATCTCACATGATAGGAAAGTTGATGCAGAAATATGGAGTCAAGCATAGAGTGACAACCCCCTATCACCCCCAGGTGAACAGGCAAGTAGAAAGCATAAACAAAGTATTGGAAAATATCTTGACAAAGACAGTAGCAAGTCATCTCCGAGACTGGGCACAGAAACTTCCAGAAGCTTTATGGGCATATAGAACAACATGGTCAAACACAACTGGGTTTTCACCATTTCAATTAGTCTATGGGAAAGTCCCCTTGTTTCCAGTGGAATTTGAGATTAGTACACTAAGGACAGCTCTAGAAGTAGACTTAGACCCATCAGAAGCACAGAAACACCGACTGGAACAACTGAATGAGTTAGACGAGATTTAGTTAGTAGTTGTCTAGAAGACCACTATTGTTCAACAACAGAGAATGAGGTGGCATGATAAATTTATCAAAAGTAAGGTGTTTCATGTGGGAGATTGGGCATTACTTTACAATTCTCGATTTAAGGATTTCAAAGGAAAGATTTGCACTCGCTGGATGGGGCCATACCAAGGGGATGTAGTGTTCGACAATGGAATGGTTAGATTAATTACAATAGACGAGAATCATACCTCGTTCTTAGTAAACGAACACCATCTAAAACTATACAACCATCCAGCCTCTATAAATGCCTTTGTCAAACACCTCTCTGACTCATCTAATTTAATGATTGTTGGAATGAAGGACACTCTCACTCTGCCTTAAATATATATATATATATATATATATATATATACTTGTTTATATTATTGCAGGGATAACAAACGAATATGACCAGGAGAAATGTAACACTCGACATTGTTACTCCACTAGTGTGCACTGATTACTTCATGAAGTGTTGTTACTCTGCTGCTATTACTCTGCTCGTGTTGTTACTCCACAACTACCATTACTCTAAAACTATCATTGCTCCGTCAGTGCTGTTACTCCGCAACTACTGTTACTCCGCCGATGTCGTACTCTGCAACTGTTGTTACTCTACCGATGTTATTACTCTGCAATTGCCACTACTCCACCGTCATTTTTATTCTATCGTTGTTGCTACTCACCGTTACTGTTACTCCTTGCTGCCGTTACATCCTATTTCCATTACTCTGTCAGACCTTTTGCTGCCACTCCACCATAAGGTAGGCCCTAGGTACGTGTCCGTTGACTTTTATGGATTTAATTAAAATATTCCAAAAAGACATCATAACGTGTCGTGGACGGCCGTAATTAAGTTGGGGGCGGGAACCGTCATAACAAATGATGGCCTACCAAGAAAAAAATTTATGACACATGATCCTCGTAAAACAAAATCTAATGATTTCGATATTTTGTAATCATAACTTGATATGTCAAATGCGTACTCGTACGCGCATAATCATAATCAGTCACCTCCCCAACACGCTGCATTAAATTTATGACATTACCACCACAATCCATCATTATTTCCAAACAACATTGTTTCATCTGCCACCCCCAAAAGTGATATGACGTTATTTCAGTTGCTAATAGTTTGGAGCCTTGTCATTTTTCCCTACCAGCTAACTGCATTCGTCATGCTGACCCCGCCTCTACAATAATGGGTGGACGATCTGTATGGCATGAACTTAAGGATACAACGAGAGTTCAGAACAATCAGGAGGTATGGTAGGTCTCTGAGAACATGGGGTGGAATTTCTACTTTGACAGATTGAAAGGGTTGAATGAAGAAATCACAACGGAATTTTCACTCAACTTGAGAGAAGGAAGCTCTCAGGTCCACCGAATTGAAATTCTTGTGACAGAGGAAGCCATCGCAGAAGTCAGTGGACTCCCTTAAAATAGACAATGATGGTTTTCAAGAAGGTATGTCCTTCCAGAGTTTCTTGAAGCTTTTTTACAGGTAGGAGAAAGCATTGTGTAGAAGGGTCGAGGATATGACCGAAATTCACTGCTGAATCCATGGAAGGAGGTAGCAGAATTCGTCATGAGATATATGACTTGCAAAGGAAGATACTCCACCATATTCAAATACCATCTTTGAATACTAGCTCACTTGCAATTTCCCCAAGCAAAGGCTTTCTCACTAAATATTCCTTATTTCTTATTAAGAAGCCTTCACCTAATGCAACATTTAGCTTAGGAGTCGCAACAGGTATTGGCAACCATCACCCACCATGGGATGGTTCAGCTATTAGTAATGAATGCCATCAGACAAATTCTGATCCCGTGGGAACTGTTTTAGGACTCCACAGAGGAAGAAGTACCAGCCACTGCGGTTGCCAAGGAAAATGAACCAGAAGCCACAGAAGAGGAAAATGCAGGTGAAGATGACTATGTTGACCAGGAGGAACTGGAAGAGATGGAAATGGAAGCTAAAGCATTCGAAGAAGAGGTTGCTCCTCAAGAGCAAGACGAAAACATGTAATCAATGGAAGATCCAGAAGTTGACATAGAAAGGACCACTAGTACCGCGACCGAGGCTGCCCCACAAGAACCAGTCTCGCCTATGGAATTAACAAAACAATGTGATAGCATGACAACCGCAGAAGTAGGGTCACAGCAGACAGGAGCAGGTGAATTGATCGATATTGCGACCGAGGGTACCCCACAAGAACCTCCTATCACTATGGAATCGATGGAGGAGGATAACCAGAATGAAGAAGAGGTCATGACCACCCCAACCATAGTTCCCATGGAAGAGGTGCTGGGAGAACTAGGGCATGAGGTTGGCGCTAAACCACAAGAACCAGCATCAACCTTAGAACTGAATATTGAAGATCCCTACCAGTTCTTCTTTTTCTCATTTATTCCAAAAGGATCAAGGTGAACTTGTTCCCTTTGACGTTCAGAAGAAGATCCCATCATTCCTCCAATTCTATCACAAAATCCACAACTATGAGAGGTGGATGATACTCATATAGATACACCAGTAGGAGAGAATCTTGCAGGGACACCACTGGTCACAGTGAGCCTGCAACAAGAGGAATTAGCTGTAGGCGAAGAGGAGGGATGAAGCAAAGTGGTCCCGATGAATGAAATAATGGAAGAGCCTGGCGAGAAGGTCGTAATACTCCAAGCCAAACAAAAACATCAGCTGCAATTGAAGGAGACAACATGACTTAAGATGGAGGTCAGGAAACTAAGGAAACAGGTACACAAATTGTAGGCACGGATGAAGAAATACAAGTAGAAAGCTAGAAAGCCCAAGACCATAGGAGTAGAAACAAAAACTTAGATGGAACAGGCAACCATAACCTCTGCTGCTACTCAAACAGACCCGTTCGAGCGATTTTTTGAAGACCATGAGCATGCTTTAATAGTCAAAGTGCAGACTTGGAAATCTACTGTGACTCAGTATAAAAATGAAATCAGAAGAACGCAGGAGCGAGCCTCCACAATTGTTTTTGAATATGCCGAGCATATAGACATCATGAGATTAAGGCATGTGAAGTAGTAGCTCAATATGGAGCAGATGGAAAAGAAAGTGGAAGAACTGAAAATGGATAAAGAGCAGATGTTTAGTTTGGCGCAAGAGGTGATGGCATGTCGCCCCCCTGCTTCTAGTTATTCTTTGTTTTTTCGTGAATGTTTTCTTCTATTCTACATAGAGAGCATAAAAAATGAGATTAGTTATAAGATAGAAAATGGTGTGCAATTCCTCTGAATAATGAGGCACCACGATGTGCCAACTCAGCATTTGATGTGTGAATTTTACCTGCATGGATATCTATTGTGCTTGGACAGAGATTTCAATCTGGTCCCATATGTGGGAGACATTCATTTAAGGGCCCTCACCTCTTACACTTTCAACCAGATCAGCTGGCAGAAAGATTTTAACACATTTGAATCTAATCAGGTTACAAAGCCATTTATGGTAAGAGGAGAACTCGAAAGGGCAGTCACCATGTTCAATAAACACAACACCTTTTTGGGAATTGAGGAGAATAGAGACAGAATGTTGAGGACACAAAATTGGTTCCTTGATCTTTGTGTTAAGAAAATAGTCGCATTTCATGAAGAAGCCCTTGATTCCTATCAGAAAAAATGGATGATGACACCTACAACTGTCTGGAACAGGGAACTGTTTGGGGTACCAAATTTTGCATGAGTGCTCCCCAGAGTGCCCAGATATGTGGCATGTGTTCGAACGAGTGGGATTCGATGGATGAGACTCCGGTTTCAGTTTCCCACTATTTGGTTGCCAATAGAAGATTACACTCCAGCATATATCGTTTCCGAAGATTGGTGGGAAGAAATCCACCTGTCAGATGCTTTTAAAGTTCCAAGAATAGAGATGGTCTAAGAATATGATATTGCCCATCTTCGGGAATCCAACAGTTAGCGAAATCCAGATCTGCAGAAGTGGCAAACTGCATGAGGTCATGCAGAAGGCTAGTTGGGGGGAGATGATGGGCACCAAATCGGGCTATCTTTCTGCCACATTTCCATTACCTTTTTGACCTTTTCACACTTATTTACCTATGTTTATTGTGCTAAAACCATGAGGTAAATACCCCTACCCTATCTATTGGAATATTTTATTAATGAAGTCAAGTCATGGATTTTTACCTATTCGCAGCACTAAAACAATATTTGACTGCAGCTTTTGGAGAACATGAATCAAGGCCTCAGCATCCTGTGGCAGATCTGTTCTTCAAATATTTTGAGAACAACAATGACCAAGCCAAAAGGAGGCCGCTCAACTGGAGTCACAGATCCCTGAACCATCTTGGGCATTTCGCTAATCCTGTCCATTTGGTACTGGTGCCATTCCAACTAATGCATATTTTTGGGGATATGATTACCATGTTTTTGGGGAAGAAGTTGTTCTCCCTTTTGATGTATAAAAGACAGTTTATTTTTGTAACTGGGGATATCCCCATTGAGATTGTAATAACCTTTTCATATTTATAAAGCATTACCTATTTTGTTGTCTTCATCTTTGCTGTAACTAGTGCAACCCTGATCAGAGAGTTGGGCCCGCTCTTCTGATCAGGTGATGTGTCTTCCTGTGTGTGTTTTATTTATCAGTTTTATGATTGTTGTTACAGTGTGTTATTTATCAGTTTTATGATTTCTGTTACAGTGTGTTGTTTAGCAGTTTATGCTTGTTGTTACAGTGTATGATTCTTATGAGTACCTTTCAGAAGTTGTAGTTAATCCAGTTAATAGTAATGTTTTGAATCTTAAATTGTAAACCCTTGGCCAAAATGAATTGTACTTTTGCCCCTGCATATACCTTGCACGTTGCCTTGAAAGGATACGCACCCGTATTGATAAATTAATGTAGGAAAATGGTGAATAAATCATTCATACCTGGACACCAACAGGAACCTCTGCTTCCTTTCCATACACTAATCTGGAAGATGTATTCCCTGTAATCTTCTTCCATGTAATTCCATAATCCCATTGTACTATTGGTACCTTCAAATCCTATTCATCCCTGTTCACATTACAAATATTAGTTAGGGCATTCTCCAATATCTTATTAAACAATTCCATTATTCCATTATCTTGG
Source organism: Picea mariana (assembly GCA_032191745.1). Taxonomy (NCBI): domain Eukaryota; kingdom Viridiplantae; phylum Streptophyta; class Pinopsida; order Pinales; family Pinaceae; genus Picea; species Picea mariana. The sequence goes on from JASDQU010307184.1 coordinate 28,272, forward strand.
GGATGGTAAGCAGTTCTCTTTTGACGATGTATCTCAAATTATTCAAGCATTTCCTAGATAGTATTGCTAATAAAATGATTCCCCTGATCACTCATAAAAATTCTTGGCCATCCAAATCTTGTGACTACTTTTTCAAAGAAAAAGTGCATTGTAGTCTATGCGCTGCAATCCTTTACTATTGTTGCTTCATCCCATATAGTTAAATAATATGTCACTATAACAATATATCTTCCCCATAGTATTCCTTCTTGTCGATTAATAGGTCCTACAAAATCTACTATCCAATTGTCAAACACCTTCAAAGTTACTTGAGATATTAATTATATCTCATCCCTCCTAGATGTCTTTCCAACCCTCTGATAGACATCACAATTCTAGCAGTATTCCTTTGCATCCTTGTGAATTGTTGGACACCATAATCCTATGTGCATTATCTTCTATGTAGTATCTTTCCCTGCATAATTTCCTCCATCTATTCCTTCATGCACTTTTGCTAATATGATATGACTTTCATGCTCCATAACACATCTCCTCAAAATATTGTCTGCACCAAATTTATACAAATGATCTGCAATCAGTTGGTATTATGCAGCTCTGACCACCAAATTTTTCTTTTATGTAGTATTAAATTCCTTAGGTGAAAATCATGTACTAAAACATTAAATAATGTTAGAAAAATACTCATCAACAATCTGTAATGAAAATAGTTGTGCATCTAGGAAATTGTCCTCCAAATTGTTTGGTTCTTCTACATTGGTTATCCTTGATAGATAATTTGGACCTACATTCAATCTTTCGGGATTCACCACAAATTCAAAGTCAAACTCCTGAAATGGAAGTAACCATATGCATATTCTTCCCCCCAACATTGTCTTATTAACAAAACATCTAAGAGAAGAATGATGTGTAATCATATTAAAGTGTTGGCCTAACAAGTAATGTCTAAATTTCTGCAATGAATATACCATATCCAATCCTTCTCTTTATGCAATATTCTATTTCTATTCCGAGTCCAACATCTTCCTTCTCTAAAATGCAATAGGGTGATCTATATCACCTTCTCCTGGATATGTCAATACTGCTCCAAGTGTTATTGAATATGAATCCACACATACATGAAATTCCTTTGACCAATATGGGAACACTAAAATCGACACTGTCACCATTTTCTCCTTCAAAATATCCAAACTCTGCTGGCACTCATCATTCCACTGATACTCAATGTCCTTCTTCAACAATTTTTCCATTGCCAGAGTAATTTGTGCATATCCCCTTATAAATTTCATGTAACAACCTGTATGACCAAGTGTAATGTTTAATTGGTGCACCGAACTAGATGGTGGTAAATTAACTATGACAACAATTTTGGCAGGATCAATCAACAAACCTTGTTTACACACCACATTCCCTAAAAAAATACCAAAGATGTGTTGAAAATACATTTCTTACTATTCAATGAGATATGAAACTATCTACACATGTCCAACATCAATCTCAACACTTCAACATGATGCTTCAATAAAATAAAGACTGTCCAATCATCCAAGTAAACCTCCAACAACTTATTTATGAAATCCTTAAAGGCATCTACTACTACTCTGGAAACAATTCCAGGTACATTCTTCAATCCAAATGGAATTACTGTATACTAATATGATCCCCATTTTCTATCAAATGTTGTCTTTTGTCGATGTTCTGGTGCTATCCTAATCTGATGATATCTTGAAAAACCATATGTAAATGAATATGCTTCTTGGCCTCCTACATTATCCAATACTTCATCTGTAAATGGGGGGGAAGGGATCATGAAAAAAAACATCATTCAATTTCCTAATTTATATGCAGATCATGATTCCTCCTTGCTTATTTTCATATAGTACAATAGGATCAATCCATTTGTATTCTTCAATAGATTCCATGACACCAGCTTCTAACAACTTGTTAATCTCTTCCTTCAATTTCTGCTTATACACTAGATTCAACCTGTAAGTTATTTGTCTTATTGGTCTAGCATTTGGTTTCAAAGGGATATTCATCTCTCCAAGTTCTCCTGCTAATTCCTCCATATCTGAAAACTTCGTTGGGAACAAATCATTGTATTCGTGTAGTAACTCTATCAATTTTTCTACTGTATGATTGTCCCAATAATCTCCAATACTTTCAATCTTTGGGTTTTCTATTGTTCCAATATTTACCTTCTTTATCTTCATTGGGGAAGTATAATAATATGACTCTAATTGTGTACCTTATGCCTCTCTTTTCCCTTCAACTTCTAGGATATGGATATTGTGTGGGTTCTCTTTTGTTGGGTCTTCTTCTTCTGCAACATTATAGAAATGTATAAATTATTTGACTATTTGTCTCGTCTGGTTCTGATATGTTTTCACAATATCCACTTCAGGTTCTTCAAAAATCCTACCTCTTACCACCTTTAGTGTTTCATCTATATTTGGATTCTCATGTTCAAAGGAAAATGTAATCACAAAATTGTTTTGCATTTCTTCCCAATTTGCAGTTTCCATGCATTATTCCAATTCTGTATACCAATAGCTTGGAATTTGTTCTGATGTGTGAATAAAGTGATTTGACCATTCTTCTGGTGGTACGAATATCCACTGAATTATACATCTATCTATATGTTCTTTGGGTTGTCCAATTCCATCATACTTCTCCACATATTTGTTCCCATGCTCTGCACCAAATCTAATGCGCAGTAATCTCTTACATTGAAACCAATTATTGAAATTGTCTTTTTGAGTTCCCCACCATCTTGTAGGTGTTGCTTTCAAAGCGATATATAATACTGGTAATATTTTATTTTACACTATTTCTAACTTAAACTTCATTAAAAATTCTTCTAAGTCATTCTGACCATAAAACATAGGAGGTTCTCTTACCTATGCACCAACCCATCTTAGTTGGTGGGTCATCATTGCACATATTCTGGTAGATAGTTCATGCAATCATTGTTTCCATTTCTACAGATATTTCTCAGAATATGATTCACATGAACTAGTGCTCCTCCAACTCAACATTCCATATGTGGTGGGGTTAATGTAGTCTTCCTCTCGCACATTAGTTCTATACAGTTGGTTTATATATTCTATAATAAAATTTTATGTTTCAAGTTCAACATACCTTCCTCCTTCAGAGGGATCTAAGGGTGCAATAAATATGTATTCCCCTAACTCAAATATCATATTCCTAGTATTCAAGTTAATAATATCATGATTATTAAAATCCCAATCTAGACTCAACAATGTTGGATATGGTGAAGTGTTATCTACTATGTCAATCACTTCAAAGTCTACCATGGTGCACACACCATCTAGATCTACTGGTATCCCCTTCAATATACCAATTGGAACCATTATGTTTTGATTTTGTAGTTTCAACTAAATTTGTGAATACCCCAATGTAGGTTCCCCCTTATATTCACATGTCTTCTTAGGAAGAACATTGACTTCATACCCTAAGTCTAGTATGATATCCCCCATATTGAAATCTCTAATGTTTGCATTCAACTTTAATTCCCTATTTGTTCTTCTCTTCTTTTGGACCCAACTAACTCTTTTTTTTTCTAATTTCATTTCTTCTCTACAATTACATGTTTCCAATAGACTCTTTAATACTTGTAAATAGATTTTATCATTCAACAACTTCACACAATACCACAAAAAATTTCTCATATTACTTACTTGTTTTGATGGTTGATATTTACCGGTCTGATCAAATAAGTGAGGCATGTCTTAAATTGGTACATCATATACTAGATTTGTTCTTGAAGTAGACAACATATTCTCCTTAAAAATATCTCACCTAGCCCCTTTGAATGTCTCCTTCTATTTGTGTTCATCAAAATTATGTTTAGGTGTTGTATTCTTCATGAACCACTAGTACTGATACATCTCCTTCTTTTTTGCATCTTCTCTTGTCTTGGCTCCACTTCTAGTAACTATGTTGATCTTATTTCCATCATTTTCTCCATTTTCCACAATAATCCATTGGACATTTTGATTGTTTTGGTTCCTCTTGTCCTATATCTTAACTAGAAGTGTCGGATAGTATTTTGTCTCATGGTCCGCTATAATACAATACATATATGTCACTCATGGTTGTGTATAATCTATTGCGCAATGTCCATGTTTCTGAAATTTCTGACAAACTACTAGTCCTATACCTCCTCCAAATCCTCTTCCTCCACTACCTCCTCCTCTCAATCCTCCTTTGTTTCCTTGATTATCTTTGTGTGGTCTATTATACTATGGTGCTTGATTGTATAGTGGTTGGACATTATTATACTATGGTGGCACTGCAAACTACTATGCATTGTTATACTGTGGTGGTGCTCCAAACTATTGCGCATTATTAAACTGTGGTGGTGCTGCAAACTATTGCATGGTATTATACTATGGCTTCTACACAAGTTGTATTGTCATTAATTCATATTGCACCTTATAAGTATCCGATGTAATATCCTTAATTATTTCCAAGGTTCTGAAGTCATGTTCCTCATGTCTAGATAACTTGCAAAAATTACAAAATGTATTCTTCAGAATTGTTTGATGCTTCTGCATCATGGGACAATGATAGGGGTCATGTCCATATGTTATGAATATCTCACACCATCGTCCTCCTAAAGATAACAGATTTTGAATTCCTAATTCTGAGTATTTTGCAAAGGTTGTGTTAAATCCTAGGTCTACAACTCTTCCTTCTATTCATCTAATCAACTCATCCATATGTCAACCTAGCTTCTACTTAGCTTTTCGTCATGGTGTGTTGAGTCATTTCAACTTAATTTTGTCATCCTTTATTTATTTTTTATTAATTCATTTTTCTTTATAAGGTCAATTCAATTCATGAGTTGAATTAAATAAGTCACATCACCATGGTTATGTTACTATTGGGTTGAAAAAAGGATAAGTTAGGCATATTTATGAAAAAGGGTATTGATAGCAAGAATGCGCCCATTCTTGCAAAAAACATAAAAGAGTTGTTTTATGAGTTTTAACATTCTAAAAAATATTTAAAATTTTAAGTGAAAGCACATTGGCACCCAACATGTGATCACATATACCAGTGCACTCAAGATCATGCACATGCTTACCTTGTTCAGTTATCTTTAAAAAATTTGTGCTAAGATCATGCATGCTTTTTCCTTGAGCTATTATTATTGTAGGGTTGTGTGTAGTTATCATTACAGGTGGTAACAAAAATCAAAACAACGCATAATATTGACCAACATTCTCAACAAGAGCAACTAAAACACAATGGTGTCACCCAAGAATGCTAGAAATTGAATAGAACAGAGCCAACATGGCTCGAACTGTTTGAAGTTATACCATAAATAAGATATATATTTAGCAGAGGAGAATGGTCTGAATTTACATGTTCCTTTAATGAACATCACACGGGAGTGGCCCTAATATTCTCACAAAACTTTGATGGGTTTCAGACTCAACTTGGGGACCCAACCATTCACATTACAAATCACTTCATGATTGGGGTATGCACTCTCCCGATTAGTGGTGAGAGATGGTTTAAAAAGGGAATATTCCTAATTGAAGTCCACAATATATTTTTGGTGGAAAAGAAACAAAACCCTAAATGGAGATAGGGAATCTCGATCCTTTGGCTTAAATAAGAGTGGATAAGTATGTTGTTTTCAATTCAAAGATATCTCACCGGAAGAGGTAGATTATGAATCATTCACTGTTATCACATTAGATTCCTCATGCACTTAAATTGTGACAAGGAACTAAACCTCCCATTCTATTTTCTTAAGAGATTAACAAAAATATCTAAGAGAATAAGGAATTACCCAGAATCTTCTCATACAAGCCTATATCATCAAGGGTTCATTAAAATATTGGTTATCTTTGCTTTGAACAAATTGGAAATGCCCTGGATGCATTTTCTTATGTCTTTAGGGTTACAAGAAGAACAAGAGGTTATTCAACAATAGTAATAACAATAGAACAATGTTTCCCAAGTAGCTAGGGTGTCTCATGAACCTATGAGTGCATCCAAAGCTACCCAATGAGCCAAGGAGAAGACTTCACCTAAATAAGGGAGGACTCGATCAAGGAAAGAAAGATCAATCACTTCACCAAGGGAGGAAACTCTTTGAATAAAATTTATGTCCTCCACACAAAATAATAGGGAAAGGGAATGTGGCAGGGTATATTTTGGAAAATAGATCATATAGGAAAAAGAACATGCCAGTCCAACATGCCAATTGTCTCCTGAACATGCCGAGGATAAACCTATTCCCACTACTTTGTAGGAATACATAACTCCCAAGATAAAAAAAAAAAGACATAGGAGGATTGAGAAGGATGGTATTGATATTGTGGAATCATAATTTGTGTCACTCAAAGATCCCCCTCTCACCAAAAAAAGAAAAAATAGGAAGGGGAGAGAGGTCCCCGAAATTCCCAGCACTCCAAACAAAAAACCAAGACTCACAAAACAATTGTGGTTGAATTCCAAGGCACTATTTGATCCATCCTTAAAAGAGCCAAATCCCATAGTGACTAAGTATCATGATACTGAAGAAGACCTCTTTGAATTTTCCAATATGGAGGATATGGATATACATACATTGGAGGGGATGGCAGGGGATAAGTCAAGGAAAAAATGCATTGAAGGGGATACCTTAGGTGCCATATCTATTGTTGTGAAAACACAGTGCATTTTTTTTATCTAGAACTAGATGTGGTATACATCAACCCAGAACCTGAGCATGACTTTGATGACATAAGCCAAGATACATAACAGGTCCCTGAGAATAGTTTATAGGATGTCAAACCAGAGATAAAATGGAAAATGTTAATGGTGCAAGAACCTTTGAAATAGACCATTGATAAAAGACCTGACAAAAGGTACAAATATGAAATGATACCAAGGAAATCCAAGATTTCCATTCACCTCAATAAACATGTTGCTGAGGAAGAGAATGGGCTCAAGGTTGGCAGCAAAGTAAAGGCAGAAGTCAAGCCAAAAATTGAATCTAACAAAGACATGAGTGACAACAACCACCAGGTGAAATCTCTCAAGAAAAAAAATGATGACATTAGGTAGGAAATCTAAAATCTTCAGCAACAAAACCATTCTCTTCAGCTACAACACACAAAGCTATAGAAAAAATATCAGAATCTACAAAAGAAACACTAGAAAACCTTCATTTTATTGAAAGAGATTATGTAAAAAAAAAATTGTTGTCAAAAGGTAAAGGAATTTGAGACCTGTGTAAGTTTATTCTACCACTTTTCAGGATTTTTGTCTAGTTATTGGTATGAATGATGATTAATGGGGAATTCAACTTCCAGTTACAACATATGAAGGAATTTGTTATGCATATTTTTCACTTCAATTATCAACATCAGTTCCATTTTCACTAATAGATCTTTTTTATTTTAGTTAGAGGTATTGTTGCCACTTGTAATAAATTGCTATATTTTATAAGAGAAATGTTTTTATTAAGTTCAAATTTATGGGGGTGTTATCCCTATGAATTGACACTTGAACTAATCTCCACTCAATTAAAAGAAACATTTACAAGTTGTAATTAGGAAGTAACAATGAAGTTGAATCTGCAGTATCTAGTTGTAATGTAAAGTTGAACTTCAGGACTTAGATCCTAGCTAGGTAATCGAACCCTCTCTTGATAAGGATAAATATAGGAACTTGTGAATGTAAAAGGGTTCATTTTTGGGGGATATCAAGCATCATGATTTGGATCTTCTTTGAAGGAAAAAACTATTTCATTTTCCACTTAGTGAATATAATTTTTGGTGACATATTGTTTTTTCTCGACTCTTATTTGTCTTATTATATTATATGGATGCAAATTGAAATGTGTACAAAGATTTATTTTCCTTTTATCTATTGTCTCAATGAACCATTGATTTTCATGCAACCTGATTTCAGTTATTGTTTCAATGAATAGTTTATTGGCATACAACGTTTTTGGAGGATTTGTGTCTGGGTACATATTTTGGATCTAAAATATCATTTTAATTCTAAAATTTCATACTAAAAAGCACACATTGTATGCTTGTTAGTATTTCCTCTGTTTTATCTTCATATTTTTATCTTGACGAGGATGCATCCCTCTAGCTAAGGAAAACATTGTAGTTGATGTTTTTGAACATTCCAACTAGATCCATGTCCTTGCAAACCCATGTATTAGCTTACCATCAAAGGAAAAAAACTTAATTCATAAAAAACCAATCATTCCAACACTTGAGGTGGCCTCGATATTCCCTTTAGCGATAAGTTACAGACCTTAGGAACAATAGTTTGGACATTCATTCTTATGATTCCCTTCTATTCTACATAATGTACACCAACCATCTTCCCTCTTTTCCTCTCCCTTATTATGATTCAACTAAAATGTTAGGTTCTTTATATACTCTCTCATCTCTTCCACAGTTGGATCTGTATGCTTATACTGATCTTCCTCTAACTAAAAATCTTCTTGCAAAGCCTCAACTTGACTTTGGAACTTTTTCTACCTCAAAGGATACTTCAAGTGTGGAAATAAAGACTTAACAAATAAATGCCTATGTTGCATATAAGTAATAGGGTACTTCAAATTAAATTTTAGTCTCTTGAATTTCTGATCACCCTCCCATATTGACTCACCTAGTTTCTTTGTAATATCTATCTTTTCATTCAAGAATTGATCCGTTGAACTTGGTTTCTAAAATTCATTGATTAATTACTTTTTCACATCTGCGATAGTTGTAAGTGCTCTTGTTGGATTATTTATTGTCAGACCCATATACTAGTCTAATGCATGGTATTTGAATGTGAATTCCAACTTCATAAATTTTGTAACATCATCTATAATATTCTTAGCTACCCAAATATTCTCACAAATAAACAAATGCTTCTCTAGGTCCTCTAACCCTTCTCCATGAAACTTAGGTAACCTAATAGTTTGATCTTGTCTTGCCATTGTGAAATTCTTTTTACTACCACATCCACATTATGTAGAGACCTGACTAATTGTTGTTGAACTTATACTTCTACCTCAATTTCCATTGGACCCATGTCCTATAGAAATCCTTCTATCACTAATCACTTGGTAGTTAGCCAATTTTTATTCTTCATATGTCTTAGTCGCACATTGGGTTATGGGTTCCACACTAATTCATATATCCAATGGAGAGCCTTCTTCAATGTTAGACCCTTAATGTATGGTTTTCCTCTCATATGTGGCGCACATGATTTCCTCAATCTTCCTTGTCACACGAAGAACCTCTACCTCTTCCTCATCATTTTCCAAGCACTCTCCCTCTGCTACTTTCCTCTTCTTATTGTTGATCTTATACTGGTAGGGTCGTTTGATTCTCATCACTCCCTCTTTGCTCCATATCTCCTTGGTATTTTATTCATCCATCATTATGGGGTCCATTGCTTCCTTCTTCTGACCTCTCTCCAGAGCCCTCTCCTATCTCAGATCTTCCTTAGTGCTTCTGAGAGTTCTCCCATGTGCAGAAATGATTTACTGGTCTGATTCCATAGTCATCATGCCTTTATCATGCAATAATATATTGAATGACATGTAGAGAGACCTAATGTTCTTCCCTCCTATCTCCTTCAAACATTCTTACTCTACATCAGTGTATGACTTCAATGTATCTACTACAAACTCAATAATAAACCCTACAATAATATTGTCTAACAAAAAATACACTGCTCGTGTGAATTTATTATTAAGCCTTTCCAACTACATGATATTATCAGTAGTCCACTCTATTTTCCTTATCTAGTTAACGGGGTCAGTATCCTTAAACTTCAATATCCTCTCTTACAATACTTCTGGAAAATAACAGAAAAATTCCTCATGCAAATCAGTAAACGCATACCTCTGTAAATACTAGTGCAGTGTATACATGGATCTTCTATTGTCTTTTTGTACAAACGCAAGCTGCTTTCTCTCCAACCATATTTCAATCTCCTGGTTATTTGGATTCCATGACCTAAACATCCATTTTTATCATTGAATTCGCTTGATCAAATCCCCTCTAGTCCTCTCTTTTGAGTTCCAACTGTCAACAAAATCATGTTTTGGATGTATGGGATGACCAACGTTCTACCTTAGTTCTTCAAAAAGACCATAGAAACCATCAGCCCCTATGGTAAACCAAAAGGAAACGTTGTGAATAGAGTTATAACAACCCCTCTGTTACGTCATATAAATACATGAGAAACAATTTGATTTTTTTTTGAAACATTAATAAGCATCATTAGAAAAAGAAAAACATGACAAGACATCATTAGAATAAGTGAAACATGACATTAACACACTTCAGTCAATTGCATTAATATTCATGATAATAAAATATATCAGTAAAACACATTCTACTTTTCTCAATTCATTTGCAAATGAGATTTAGATACTACTTAAAGCATGAAGGATCTACCATATCACATGATATCACATTCATATTACCCACCCAACCTATCATGCAAGGTTAGTACTTCCAAGACACATAATCAATGCTCAAATATAGGATTCATCTGACTGATCTTGACCATTTAAGTTCTCATGGATGGTGGCTATTCTGAGGAAGAAGGAAGTATCTAATTCGCTTACCTTTATATATTTAAAGTCCACTATAAATCTCAACATTACTGTATGCAAATTATTCATCTAACACAGATAATATAGATTCTTATTCATTATATCATAACATCGGGTATTATATTACAAAATAACTCATCATCTTACTAATTCAAGGTCAGGGAGTATTTCAATAGAATCATGAAAAAATATTAAGAGTAAAACATAGTTCCTTAATATCCATCTATCATTTGTGACAGTTTCAAATTTCTTATGTTTCCCTCAATGTGTGACACCCTACAGGGTACAACCAAGAAGATAGGTATCTGATCCACATCACAAATTTAAAAGGAAAACAACATAGAAATACTTTGAACAGAAGGTAGAAACCATAGGCCTACTTTGTATCATTATGAACTAGCTAAAAATGTGAAGTAAATAAATGTGTAACTGAAGAATGTCTAATCTAAGAATGAGTTAAAATTTATATAAGAAGCCTAAGGCTTCTATTCTAGTAACACAGTGTAACACCTCCAAAGTCAATTCCAGAAGTCTGTATATGGCTTCTTGAAGGCCCAAGGTTCAGAAGATCTAGCAACATAAGTGCACAGAGACCCTCTCAAGTCGAGAAGAGGTAAAAAAAATTAGGAGGTACAAGCTTATGAGAGACAATGCGGATACAGATAGGGGGGTGCAAGTACACACTCAACAAAAAACATCTAAATCTCAGGAGGGAGGCGCTAATGAAAGGAAACATCTGGAAATTTCATTGATGAAATCTTTGATCACTGTCAAGGATCGAAGATCTTGTTATAGGTATAAATTCCCAAGCTTGGAAGAGATAGTGCTTTTGAAGTCACAGAGGTGATTAGATTTCAGGAAGAAAATTTAATAGGTGGAAACCTTCAAGAATAGAGAATCTCGAGCCGAAGACAAATTCCTGAAATGGACATGCATCATTTGATCTAAGAAACAAATTGAGAGTTAAAATGATCTTCCTATAAAATAAAGTGGAAGGATAGGATAAGCAAGGCCAAAGGCAAGGGATCCCAAAAGGATGAATTCCTGACAACCATTGGATCTTGTTAATATATTTGGGTTAAAGGAGGTCAGTTAGATAAGGTCATTATGCTCGAGGTTTAAGCTCTAGGGAATCTCACTCTGGGAGAAAATGGAAGTGGACCAATGAACAACCCAGAGTCCTGAATCGCAAAATCAATATAGAACATTGATCCAAGATCGATCAAAGTCGTTGGATGAAATCCAAGTGGAAGTAAATCATAAGCACTTCCATTGTTGACCACTTTGGCGCTGACAACTTCAGCACTGACCACTCTAAAAAAAATAAGTCCAGAACATGTAAACATACCCAAAGGCCGAAGTCCCAGAGCGATGAAGTAAGACACATGGAAACACAATGAGATCCCACATCATGATAGTCCACATCAGCAAGATTACATCAGCAAAGACACATGGTGCAATTAGATAGCAAAATGTTTCAAGGTATAGTTGGAACTTGAGGTATGAAAGTTATGAATCAAGGTGACATGTGGCATCCACTCAACCAGTTCCAAGTCCACAGTGACATCAACAACCACGTCACTTCGGGAGTATGTCACTACAGGAGATTTGAATCCAAAGTAAACACGGTTCTCTGAAGAGTCAGATCTCTAAAAGTATTTCTATTCGTAGATCATAGAAAGGGATAAGGACCATTGATCTATGAGTTAACAATATTAGTCTCTCCAACTAAGTTAAAGGTAAGGGTTAAGGTTGTGAAAACCATGAAGTTATGAACTTTCTGAGTAAAGTTATGAACTTTCTGAGTAAAGGAGATCCATATATCTGGAGAACAAACAAGGGTCGTAGATATTCAAGTCTTAGTCCTTCAAATTTTTTGACAGTTTGTCACTTCAGAGGAAAAAAGTGGTTATTGCAAAAGTGATGAACTCCGGGAATTCTAAACTCTATAGTACACGACGACCATTGTTTTTTAAGAGTGAAATTTGTTAGATATACGATCTCTTCAGTGGTCTGGTGGTCTGGGTGAATAGTCTATGGTTGTGGAAGTGGGAAAACCCTAAAGTCTGGAGTCCCATAGTCGATCTCCACAATAAAACCTCACATTAGAATAACTCTGCTATCCATTAAATCAATTGTTTCAAGTCAACTAAAGGAGGTAGGTAGGGTTGGGTAACTTACAACTGTCGATCAACTCATCTTATGACCGACTTCGGTCGGTTAACACTTGAGGAGAAGGGAGTGTTGATTTTACAGAACCTCCAAAGCGTCGGAGTTCTAGAGTCCTAAATAGCGCACTTTGTATTAGCACTAGGTTCTAGCTCTAGTCATAAATATAACTAGGTCTTAGGAAAAAAACGTTTAATTCCCTAGAATACAAGTAACTAAAAACTCTCGAAAACCCTTGTAAGGGAATCACGCAATCCCAACCATTTAGGTTTACGTAACAAGATTTTAAAGGTTCCTCGCTTTTAAGGTTTTCAAGCTAACCAATATTCAATAGAGATAACAATAAATTAGGATTTAACAAAAAAATTAACGAGGATTTAGCCTTCGATAGGAAAGAAATATCGTTAACTTAAATAGGAAGTCACAACTTCGGATCTGGTGCTCATTTCAACAAATAATTTCATCATTACAAAAGGTTTGGATTTCACAATGAAAATCAATCCTACCCAAATTAGAGAACGAAAATGTTAGAAATTATGATGAATTTTTAACATAAACACTATAGTTAATATCAAATTGGAATCAATAGTAAATAAAATATAAACTCTTAACTAAACTTTGTTGACAGTAATTATAGACATTGGCCTTCATGCTTTCTGGTTATTCTACAATGGCCCTCTCAGTCTATATCAGTATAACACACTACTATGCTAATATTATGAATAAGATTTAGAATATTAGTCTATATCAGTGTAACATAGTACTATGCTAATATTATGAATAAGATTCAGAATATAAAATATCATAACCATTGAAACTTGTTTATTGAAGATGTCTTTCCAGACCTTGCACTCCTTCCTTTCCGTCGCCTGCTAATCATAGGTATTTCACTGATACCCCCCAACCAATGATGGGAGTACTCTTCTTCCCCCTTATTTTCCCTATCCGCAAAGGGGCCAAGCACAAAGACCAAAACACAATAGCTTCCAGGCTTTCCTTGCAAGGAAGAGATTCCACTCTTTTAAAATCCTGGAGTCCCAACTCTAACAAGTAAAAACACAGTCAATCAAAAATTCGACAACATAACAGTGCCTTCCCAGGGTTCCCCTGTTTTCCCTTCTATGTCCATTTCTTTATATCATTCTTCCTCTCAAACATCTATCCCTCATGCATAATTCATTAATTGTTTTGAAATTTAGTTTAGGATTATTCATCCACTAAATGTGTCACATCCTCCCCAGGTTGTATAAGTAATTTGTCTTTTATTTTTTTCTTTAAATGCCACTTTTCCTCCCATTTCCCCATGTGTTCCTAAATTTCCTCTTAGTTATCCCTTAGTTTCTCCAATCCCCTTAATTAAAGGGTGTCTCCTAAATAGGTTTTAGTCGGCATTGGATTAGGAGTCTTTGTAGTTAGGCCAGGGTCAGATGACTCAAATTTGATTCTATCCACCACCCATTCTCTTAAGTTGTAATTATTTTTAAAAAAGAGTTTCTTTTTTTAACACATTCATGCACCCTTGTGTAGTTTATCAATTCTTTAGGTTCTTACTTCCTATTTACTAACCATTGATTTGCTTGAAGTCTTTACTCATGTCTCAATTCAAGTAGCCCCTTTATTTAAAATTTATGGTTGAATTTAATAACTAATACTCTATTGTTTAATTAATTATTTAAATCCATCAAGATCAATTCATTCCGATGTTTTCTAGGCCACCTATGCTTATTATCTAAGGTTTCAATTGTGGGACGTGCCCTTCAATATGAAATGCGTGCTCCAATGGTGCCACTTGCATTGACTTGTTTTTGGAATTTTTTCCAACCCCTTGGAGTCAAAACTCCATTCAGTTCACCTTGTGAAAGACTAAGGGATTCTACGAAATAAGGACCCTACCTTATTTTCCTCCCCTTATAATTCTACGTGAGTGACTATTTGAGTCTTCCCTCATGACATCGTGGACCACCCAAACTAGGTAATTGTTAATGTACAACTCTGGCCATGACAAGAGTGCTAGTAGGTTGTAATAGGGATGTTTCCACACCTCACCCTCAATATCGGGTTTTTTGTGCAAGGCCCTTTTAATCCTTATTTGATTCGAATTAAAAAAGCATCATCTAGCCTACATCCACTAAAAAAAATAGTGTCAAAATCCATATATTTAAATCGTACTAAAATCCATCAAACATCATATGTGCATAATAATTAAATATCCAAATAATACAATCCACTCCCTGACTCAATCTAGAGTTCAAGGGAGACTCTTGATGCCACCGGCATCCATAACCTGTCATGTGTCCTGCACACTTAAGATGACCTGTCAAAAGCACATGTTACCACACACACACACACACACACACATATCAATAAAATCAAGCATCTATAACACCTCAACATCATCATATATAACCCAAAATCTGAATGAAATCACAGTGTTCCATACCCGCATCACTTGCAAGCAACTGTCCTCAAAGAATAAGTCAATCATAGTATGCTCAGTAGAGAAAGATGTTACATACACCCCCTCTTGTTTTAAACTTTGTCCTGGAGTTTGTACAATNATATATATATATATATATATATATATATGTTTAATATATCAAACAAGGAAATTGTTGATGCATCTCAAATGTGTCCTCCCAGGTAGTTGAATGTGGATTATAATTGTCCCACTGGACCTTGAACTGATCAATTGTTCAACGTTGTAGTTTTTGAATGCGATGGTCTATAATGCGGATTGGCTCCGCCATGAGAGAACCCGTGTTCGACACCTACAAGGAACTCATGTCAATAACATGTGAAGGGTCACTAATATAATGTCTAAAAATAGATACATGAAAAACATCATGCATACACCTCAAAAAATCATGCAAGGCTAGTCGATAAGCCACGGGTCCCTTATTTTCCACTACTTTGAAGATTCCCACGAACCTAGGAGAGAGTTTATCATCTTTTCCAAACTTGATCGAACTCGTCTTCAGTTTTACTTGCAATAAGACTCTATATCCAACTTCATAATTTTGATCAATGTCATGCACATCAACATAAGTCTTCTGCCAATCTTGTGCTTCTTTAATTATGTGTCTGATCGATTTCATTTGTTCTTCCATTTATTGAATTACTTTTGTTCCTATGTGTATCTTGTCATCAAGTCAATCCAAACTCAACGGTGCCTGACAAAGTTGCCCATAAAGAAACTCAAACTATGCCATATTAATCGTACTCTTATAGTTGTTGTTGTAGGCAAATTCTACTAGTGGCAAGAATTCTTCCCAAATTTTATGTTGGTCCATTACATATATATGCAACATATCCTCCCAAATTTGGTTTGTTCTTTCTATTTTACCATATGTCTCTATGTGATAAGTTTTTTTAAAGTTTAATTTTTAAATTAGTCCAAAACCATCCTATAAACACCAATCCTCGATTGGATATGATTCTTTTTGGAACCCCATGTAATCTCACAATATCATTGATAAATACTCTATCTATGTATGATGCCTGATAAGTTATACACACTGGAATAAAGTGTGTGCTCTTTGTCATAGTGTCAAATACCACAAAAATCGATTCGTTTCTTCTTACCGTTAGTGTAAATCCAACAATAAATTCCATCAAGATAAATTCCCATTTCAATTCAGGAATAGCGTGTGGCTGTAACAATCTTGTTGGATGTCTATGTGCAACCTTCACTTGCTGGAATTCTAGACATCTCTCCACATAACTAACTATGTCTTCCTTCATTCCCTTCCAAAAGAACACAAGCTTAAGATCTTCATTCATCTTCATGACTCCCAAATGAGCCATGTATATTGCTCGATGTGCTTTAGTTAATATCAAAATTCTTATTTCATCGTTAGGTGGTACGTAAATTATTTTGTTAAATATCAATAGTCCATAGTTGTCTAGTGAAAAACCTTCATACCTTGGTACCATCATGGTATCTTGTCCAATATTTTTATTAAATTCCTTATACCAGTCATCATCGATTTGTAGAGTTAGAATATTTTCTCGAAGATTCTTCTTAAGCGGTAATACCAAAAATATGCATGGCCTCCTACTCAGGACATTTTCCACTTGGTTCACAATTCCCCTAATGTAAGAAATTTCAAATTCATATTCGCTAATCAATTCTGACCAATGCCTTTGGCATGCATTGAGGTAAATTTGTGTAAAAATATGTTGCAATACACAGTGATCTGTCTTTAATTCGAATTTTCATCCAATGAAATAATGTCTCCAAACTCTTAAGGAATAAACAATAGCTAGTAACTCGAGGTCATGTGTTGCATAGTTCTCTTCATGCCTTCTCAATTTCTGTGAAATGTAAGTGATCACTCTATTGTCTTGCATCAAAAATCTACCTAACCCTTCCTTGGGTGTGTCCGTGCATACGAAGAACTCATTTTCCATGTCAAGGACTTTTAGTATCAATGTTTTTGTCAACAACTCTTTGAGCCTTTGAAATTCTTCTGTACATTTCTCAGTTGACACGAACTTCTTGCTCTTTTTTTGCAATTTTGTGATCGGTTTAGCTATCTTCAAAAATACTTCGACAAATCATCAGTAATATCCTACTTAACCCATAAAATTGTGTAATTCATGTACATTTGTCAGTGTTGGCCATTCCATAATAGCCTCCACTTTCACTAGATCCACAACGATACCTTTGCTAGATATGATATGCCCCAAGTAGTGAATCTTATATTGGTAAAGAAAGAATTTTGATAGCTTCACATATAGTTTGTTTTCTCTTAGGAACTGTAGGACCAACCTCAAGTGTTCATCATTCTCTTCCTTTGTCTCAGAGTAAATTAGTAGGTCATCAATAAAAACTTGAACAAACTTATCCAAGTATTCATAAAACACTCCATTCATCGAACTCATGAATACCCCTAGGGCATTTGTCAATCCAAATGGTAAAACTGTAAACTCATAGTGTCTGAATATCATCTTAAAATAGGTCTTAGGGATATCTTCTTCCTTAATCCTCAATTGGTGATATTTTGATCACAAGTCAATCTTTGAAAATACCATTTCCCCTTTCATATGATCAAACAATTCATCTATTCTTGGAAATAGATACTAGTTATTTATCCTTTCTTTATTCAATTAACGATAGTGAATACAAAGTCTAAATCATCCATCCTTCTTCCTTACAAAAGTAACTGGTGCACCCCAAGGTGACACACTTAGACGAATAAGTCCCAAGTCCAACAATTCCTTCAATTGCATTTTCAACTACTGCAATTCAAGCATTGACATCCAATAAGGAGCTCTTGCAATAGGCTCAGTTCCTGGTTTCAATTCTATTATAAACTCCAACTCTCTTTCAGCAAGTAAGCCATGTAATTCTTCTGGAAAAATATCTGCAAATTCTTGCACTATAGGAAGGTTTTCTATTCCTTCCACCTTTCCCTTTTCATTGAACATTAATATTACATATAGTCTGGATCCATTGCGCATACTCTTCTACAATTGTAAGGAAGAAATGAAACTCTAGGACACTTCCTGATTTCTTCCTACAATCACTCTATTTTTTCCCAAATCATCCATCAAATTTAATTGTTTCGTCTTACAGTTAAGTATCACATCATGTGATTCCAACGAATCCATACCAATCACTATGTCATAATATCCTAGTACCGTGACATAAATATCTACCTTTATTACAAAGTATTCCATTTTAAGGCTACAACTTGTAACCTTTCCTCCAACCTTCTATTTGGCACTTGATTCCATTTCCATGTACTTTAAATCATCCTGATCGATTGCCTATAAATTAATTTTCTTGAGCGCTTCATTAGAGATGAAGCTCTTTATATCACTTGGATCTATCAATACACTGTAGTTTTGGTCTACGATCATACCTCAAGTCTCTAACATAGGGGATTGATGTTGATCTTGGAATTTGTTCACTGCTACATGTATCCCATGGGCCTTTCCCTATTCTCCAACTATAGTGGGTCTTTATGATCTGTTCTCTCTATCCTTCTCAATCAGACAGTCTCGCTGGGAATGTGTCTCACCACATGTCCAACATCCAGTCTTCGGTCCAGTGTTTTTGGTCCCCAAAGTAGAAGTTGTTGGTCTAAAAACATGTGATCTTGGTCTGTTCTACTGAACATGCCTAAATTTTTGATGCAGTTGACATTTCTATTGTTGTGATCCTATGTAAGGATTCCTTTACTAAGGATTATGTCATTGTGGTGTTGTAAACATAAGTCCTCTAAGCATAACTCGGGGGCCTGTAGTATGTCTGGGTGGTGTTGGATGTTGTTTCACTCCTGATGATGTTTGTCCATTATGTCTAGAGGGAGTCCTACCCTAACCCCCACTGTTCAACTCTTCCTCAATTATGAGGGCCTTCTGAATTGCATCATGCAAATTCTGATGCATTAATATACTCACCTACAAACAAATGTTGGATTTAAGGCCAAATAATAACTTGTTGACCCTCAAATTCTCTGTGTTCAGATGTGGAGCATACCTAAGTAGCTCCATGAATCTGGCCTCATAATGTGGCACCTTACAACCACTCTATCATAAGGCATTGAACTCATTAAGTTGGCGCTCAATGAATTCTTCGAAAAAATACCTTTCTCGGAATCATTCCTTAAACAGTTTCCAGGACATGTCTTCGATGACCATGTTAAGTTGAGGAAGAAGAATATTCCATGATATAAGACCACTCCCCTTCATATGAAATAAATCCATGTGAAATTTCATTTTGGAGGTGCAATCACGAAGTGTGAAGCACATCACCATGTTCTCCAACCATGTCTCAGTGGTTAAGCCATCTGGGGCACCCCAGGACTCAGGAAATTTCACCTTCCCAAGTTCTCGGTGTATGATAATAATAAGAGTGGGAGCGCATTATGAACCCTCATTTGGTACAAATGATCTTCCCTCATCTCTATCTAGGCAGTTGATCAATTCCTCTAACATCCTATGGAAGGATCTCATCATACTTACTACATCTCCCACGACAATCTACTATTGCTCAACATTTGGTTCCTCTTCCTAGGAGTTAGAACTTTCATGTGTGGATGATATTAGAGGTGTCACATCTCTTCCTCCAACACCATGTCATCTACCCTCCCTGCGCCCTTCAACCATGATTACCTACAATACCATTTCATATTTTTATCAGTGATTTAATCCTGTCATTTCATTTAACACAACAGATGCCATAACGGTCCAATGTCGCAGGGTTGAACTAGCTCTAATACCATATATATAAATCCGTTTGTTACATCATATAAATACATGAGAAACAATATAAAAAAAAATTTTGAAACATTAATAAGCGTCATTAGAACATGAGAAACATGACAACACATCATTAGAATAAGTGAAACATGGCATTAACATACTTCAATCAATTGCAGTCAGATTCATGATAATAACATATATCAATAAAACACAGTCTGCTTCTCTCAATTCATTCACAAACTCTAGCCATAGAGAAAAGAAAGGAATAAGGACCGTTGATATCCGAGTTAACAAGATTTGTCTCTCTATCTAAGTTAAAGGTAAGGGTTAAGGTTGCGAAGACCTCAAAGTTCTTAACTTCTAGAGTAAAGGTGATCCATAGATATGGAGAAAAAACAAGGGCCATATATCTTTAAGTCTTACTCCTTCGGAGGTTTTGACAGTTCGACACTTCAGAGGAAAGGAGAGGTTATTGCAAAAGTGATGAACTCCCGAAGTTATGAACTCTGGAGTAAACAAAAATACTTGAATTTTAAGAGGAGTGAAAGTTGTTAGATATACGATCTCTTTGATGGTTTGGTGGTCTAGGTAAATAGTCTAAGGTTGTGGAAGAGGGAAAAACCTAAATTCTGGAGTCCTATAGTGGATCTCCACTGTAGAAACTCAAGTTAGGAGAACTCCAATGGTCATTAGATCTATTGTTTCAAGTCAACGAAAGGAGGGTGGTAGGGGTGGGTAAATTACAATTGCTGGTCAAATCATCTTATGATCGACTTCGACCAGTTAACACTTTGTGAGAAGGGAGTGTTGAGTTTATAGAACCTCGGGAGCATTAGAGTTCTGGAGTCCTAAATAATTCTCTTTTGATTAGCACTAGGTTTTGGCTCCTGGTCATAATCATAATTAGGTCTTAGGAAAAAGGGTTTAACGCCCTGGAATACAAGTAAATAAACACTCCTGGAAACCCTTGTATGGGAATCATGCGATGCCAACCATTTAGGTTTACGTAAAAAAAAATTAAGGGTTCCTCACTACTCATGTCTTTGGGTTAACCAAGATTAAACAAAGATAATAGTAAATCTGGAATTAACAAAAAAATTAATGGGGATTTACCCTTCGACGGGAAAGAAATATTGTTAATTTAAACAAGAAGTCACAACTTCAGATTTGGTGCTCATTTCAAGAAACAATTTCATCATAAGAAAAGATTTTTATTTCACAATGATAATAAGGCCTTCCCAAATTAGAGAATGGAAACGTCTAGAATTACGAAATTTTTTTAATATAAAAACTATAGTTAATATCAACTTGGCATCAATAGTAAATAAAATATAAACTCTGAACTAAAATTTGTTGATAGTAATTATATACATTGGACTTCATGCTTTCCATTTATTCTACAGTGGCCCTCTCAATCTATATCAGTCTAACATACCACTATGCTAATATTATCAATAATATTTAAAATATCAATCTTTATTAGTCTAACATACTACTACGCTAATATTATGAATAAGATTCAAAATATAAAATACCAAAACCAATGAAACCTGTGTGTTGAATATTTCCTTCCAGAGCTTTCACTCCTTCCTTTCCTTCACTTTCTAATCACAAATACTTCACAGGTACCACCCAACCAACTCTATGGGTACTCTTCTCCCCCCCTTTTCCCCTCGAGCCGAAAAGGGGCCAAGGACAAAGAATAGAACATAATATCTTCTAGGATTTCCTCGCAGGGAAGAGCTTCCACTCTTTTATAAGCTTGGAGTGCCAAATTTCACAAGTAAAAACACAGTCAATAAAAAAATTGGTAGCATAATAGTTCCTTCCAAGGGTCCCCCCCCTCTTCTTCCTCTCGTACATATGTCCCTCATGTATAATTCATTAATTTTTTTGAAATTCAGTTCAATATTATTCATCCACTACAGGTGTCACATACTCCCTAGGTTATAAAAGTAATTTATCTTTTATTTTTTTCTTTAAAATCCACCTTTCCTTCCATTTCCCCATGTGTTCCAAAATTTTCTCTTAGTTATCCCTTAGTTTCCCCAATCCCCTTAATTAAATAGTGTCTCCTAACTAGGTTTTAGTTAGGGTTGTATTAGGAGTCTTCTTAGTCAGGCTAGGGTTGGTTGACTCAAATTATATTTTATGCACCACCCATTCTCTCAAGTTGTAATTATTTTTAAGCAAGGGTTTCTTTTTTTAACACTTTCATGCACCCTTGTGTATTTTATCAATTCTGTAGGTTCTTATTTCCTATTTCCTAACCACTTATTTTCTTCAAATATTTACTCATGTCACAATTCAAGTAGCCCATTTATTTAAAATTTATGGTTGGCTTTTATAACTAATACTCTATTGTTTAATGAATTATTTAAATCCATCAAGGTCAAATCATTCCAATGTTTTCTAGGACACCTATATTTGTTGACTCAAGTTTCAATTGTGCGACGTGCCCTTCAAGATGCAACTAGTGCTCTAAGGGTTCCACTCATGTTGACTTATTTTTGGAAGTTTCTCCAACCCCTTGCAGTCAAAAATCCATTCAGTCGACCTTGTGAGAGACTAAGGGATTATAAGGAATATGTATTGTGCCTTATTGTGTTCCCCTTATAAATCTACACAAGCGACTGTCTCATTCTACCCTCATTTCATCGTGGACCACCCAAACTAGGTATTCATTAACCTACAATTATGGCCACGACCAGAGTGCTAGTAGGCTATGACAAGTACGTTGCCACACCTCTCCCTCAATATCTGTTTTTTTGTGCAAGGCCCCTTTACTACTTATGTGAGTCATATTAGCAAGCATCATCAACCCTCCATCCACTAGAAAATATAGTGTCAAAATCCATATATATAAATCATACTAAAATCCTTCATACATCATATGTGCATAATAATGAAATACTCAAACAATACAATCCACTCCCTGACTGAATCTGAAGTCCAAAGGAGCCCCTTGATTCCACCGACATCCATAACCTATCATGTGTCATGCACACTCAAGAAGACTTCTCAAAAGAACATGTTAACACACACACACACACACACACACACATCAATAAAATAAAGCATCTACAACACCTCAACATCATCATATATAACCAAAAATATGAATGAAATCACAGTATTCCATATCCAGATCACTCGCAAGCAAGTGTACTCAAAGAATAAGTCAATAATAGTATGCTCAGTAGAGTGTAATTTTACAAGAGTGCACAGTGCAATCTCACCCGAGATGGGTTATGGGTGACTACAGAACCCAAATTTATATAGTCATGGAAGGGATGGAACTCATGGGGATGTTATGTATATTATTCATCTTCTACTTCAACATTCATTATACCATTCCATCATTCAAATCTACCATGCATGTATCCTTTTAACATTCATTCCGCATAATTATTGTAGTGAGCACTATAAATTAACCTTTGAAGATTCATTTACTCATTTACTCATTCAACATAAAATCATGAAAAAGCATAAAGGAAACAATTCCACACATTGACACAGTAATTTAACTGTGGTTCAGCCCCCTGGGCTATGTCCACATATATCTTTCTTCTTTATTCATATTCATCAAAATAGTGTGTTGCACACATTACATAAAAAGGTTATAATACTCTATGAGGATGACCACTGTCACACCAAGCTCCACAACTTGTGAACTAACCCTCAGTTCCACTCCATCCAACTCAACCCTAATTCAATCTCCTTATATCATACAACCAAAAGTTCTCAAAAGATTCTAAAACTGAAGTTCTTCACAAAAACTATGACATATAAGATCTTCTATGATATGATCATAATATCCCCTAGATACCTCATACATCCTCTATTTATACTACAAAAGGTGGGTAAAAACCCATTACATCATAACCAAAATCATAACCCTAACGGACTAGTCTTGTCAACATAACAATTTCCTTCACGTTGTTGGTCTTTGATCCAACCGTTCCTTTCTTTCAATATGCACTTCTTCTCCTTAATTCTCATCATGCTACTTTCCTTACCTTCTTTCGAGCTACTTTTCCTTCTTTCTTGGTGCACATTGCTTCCTTTGGTCCATTCCTGAGCTTCCTACCTTGTTTTCTAAATTGTACCCAAATATATCCTTTTCCATCACCCATCAAATTCAATAATGTTTGACACAATAGTGGGAATCAATTGATCCATCCATAAGGATCTAAACATAATCTCATTTCGAAAATAAGAACACACCGAAAAACAATATAACATGTTAAATCTGGTGGTAAAATGGTTATTTTTATCTAGTAAAAATCAATTATAAATCATTTAAAAAACTAGAGGCGATATCAAGATTTTGACAAGAAGTATCCATTTCCAAGAACTATTATTGGATTAGATGAATGGGTTTCTGAAAAATGAAAAACCTATAAAGTGAGATAAGGTGCTCATTTTCCAAGTCATCACTTTGGGGAATTTAAGATTTTCTTACAACTAGAGGTGTTTGATCACAATCTCGAGGCACAGATAGATAGTTAAGGTTGTAGGCTTCATGAGATTCATCTCTTGTGTTATGTTACGGTCTTTAATTTCTCATTTTGTGCATGTGCTCTTGTAAAATACACCCCTCTCATTTTTGTCTTCTTGTACCAAATCTCCATTAAAAAAAGATCAAGTAGAAAGTTATATGACATGTTCAGTGTTACTATGAGTGTATGCTTATGATACTGAAGTGATTTCCTATTAAAAATGATGACTTCTTTCCATTTATTCATATCTTTAATGATGTGTAGAGGGTGCCTCAATGGATTTAAATATTTGAAGATGCAATTATTTGATGAATTTTTTAACAATCTGTTAGAACTGTTAGAAATGTTGAATTCTTAATTTCTCAACACGTTATTCTATTTTCATAAGATATAAGATTCATTCTCGACATTTCCTTATATTCTTATCTTGTATTTCTTCTAACTGACCATTTCCCCCACTCTTCAAATCAAATTTTCTAAAACACTTGTTGAAAAATTCCTTATGGAGTTGAAGGTTTTATATATTTGGACTAAGACTATTTAAGGACCGATATTTTTATAAGAGAGAGAGAAAAACATGCCCAATTTTTGCATAATTTTACTTACTGAAAGCATGTATTTAAGGATCATATTATGTCTTACCTTTGGGGTGCCTTAAAATCATTCCATTGATATCCTGAAGCATCTCAAGGGATACAAACCGAAATGGCATCCTTTCTAGGGAACATAATTGAAATATATACTTTACTAGGGTATGACATTGCAAGATTTGATACTTGGCAGCAAAATAAGATTTGGAAATCTGGTTGTTAGTTTTTCACTTGGAGACTCCATAGAAGGTATATTTTTCATCTAAAATAAGATACACTAGAAGAAACCCAGATCCTAAGAAGACTCTAGTTTACTCAAATCCATAGAAGGCCGTGACCTAGAGAAACATCAGAGAATGTCAAATATCTTCAGCTTCAGGTAACCGTAATCTAGAAACATCTCCTTTTGTTGTTCAGAGAGGTAGTTAATCTTTTGAGATAGTTGACATACTTGTTGATTCATATTATTCTTCAAGTATGCCTCTTGAAACCTTAATATACCGATCGAATTCACCCATATAATTATGTCAAGAAGTTATTTCTTCCCTTAAACCCTTCTTGAAAAAACCTTTCAACCCTTTGTCCTTTGAATCTAGTAACTACATTCTGCAAAATCTCATGGCCAACTTAGGAGGAGGAAGAGTGGGGGGGAACCGTCCTCCCCCACCACCTTTATATCCATCGTTCACTGCTAGATTTGGTCCATTAAATATACATGTGTATGTACACAAACTCCCTCAAAATTACTTAAATCTCTTGCCCAAATATGTCAGAGAACAAGATCATTCCACTAAACAACATATAACATCCTTGTAGGACATCACCGATAATATTTTCATGGAGCATGAGGATGTCTTCATGAGATTATTTGTTTAAAATTTAGAGGGAGATGTCTGAAAGTGATTCAGAGAACTTCGTGTTTCCTCGGTAGATAGTTGGTAGGATTTAGAGTATGCATTTATGAAAGAATGTGTGGGAAATAGAGACCGTCTATATTACCTGACAGAATTTGGCTCACTCAAGAAGAGATCTACTGATCCTATTGTTGACTTTAATAGAATATTTAAAAATCTATACAACCAGATCCATAGATACATAAATCCTTCATAGCACGCAACTAAAGTCACATATGTTGGGTATTTTGATGTTGATTTTACAGTGGTATGAAATGAGATAAGATCCGCAAATCTATTGATAATGCATGATGATGCAATAGATATCGTAGGAAATATGATTGCATGAGGTAAAATGAAACAAAATGTAGATCAAGTAGAAATAAGAAAGGCTAGAGAGGAATCTGGTCCATCTGATCCATCCAAAAATTCTCATGAAGCTAAGATAGAATAAATTTCTAGACTAATAAGATATTTTCCAAAGAAAATGTCAATATTTGAAATGGAGAATGGTAATGGAAACAAGTATCCTCAAGAAGGAGAGGTGAGGAACCCTAATCAGTTAATAATACCTTTCAATCCTCAACTCATGAGGAGAGAGAGAATAAATGAAGAACAATTCATCCAACCCCCTATGAGGCCCAACAATTTAAATAACTAGGTGGAGGAAGCAATTGTCGATGAACACGTTGAGAATCGAAAGGAAATACACATTTTACAATGAGAAAATAATGACATGCATCTAACACAAGATGATTATGAATATTCCTTAGATAGTAAGAAACAAATCCCTAAAAGTGAATCAAATAAATATTTTTTTCCTCTATTTAGTATAGGGTGTTTCTTGATGCACTATATGCCAATATGCTTAAGAAGTACAATCTCATACCTAGAAAGAAGGAATCCAAATAGGATATTCAATCGCAACCTAAGAATCCTAGCCCAAGTATTTTCAAGGATAAATTCAAATAACTAACAAGTATTCCCACAGTTAATGAGGTTGGAAAACATTCAAAAATAGAGAAAGAGGTCAAAGAATTTGAGGAATCATTTCCACCTTTTAATATTGAAAAAGAATTCTCCAAAATCAAGGTTCCTTTCCCATCGGTGGAATTGGATAAGAATCCTTCATATCACAAACAAATTGAGAAATCCATACATGGAAAAGGATCAACAAGCCCTCCTCACATTGCAAATATGCAATGTGAGTCACCCATTATAGTTTTTGGCCCTCATGTAGATGACAAAGAAGAATCTGTGACACCATTATATTTGACATTGAATATCCATGAAAAAATGCTCCATAATGGTATGCTTGACTTTGGAGAATCACATAATATTATTCCCAAAGTAGTCATGGAAAATTTGGGGTTGGAAATAACCAGATGATATCATGACCTCTATTCTTTTGATGCCAGAATGGTGAAATGTGATGGTCTGATCAAAGACATGGTATTTATTTTTGCTCAATTGTCTATCAAAAGTATTATGATGGACGTAGTGGTGGCTGATGTTCTTGCAAATTATGGCATGATACTATCAAGAACATGCGAATGAAAGCTGGGGGTATAATGCATATGGACATGACTTATGTCATTGTACCAATCTTTTGGGGAGAGAACAAGAAGTTGTAGAGGGTAATAAAATTTTCTTATGTGGTTAATGACCAAAACAATCATGTAGATCACCTTCTATATGTTCTATATGAATATCTTCTTTGTTGCATCCTCATAGTAAATGAAGAATACAATAAATCCCTAACACATAGATAATTTGGCAAGCCCTTATAAAAAAAGCAGGTCGTATATGGAAAATGCATTTTTATGGGACATATTCGAAAGGAGTGGGAGTTGGTTCAGTATTAATTTATCAAAAAAAAAAACATGTCCGACAATCTAGATTTTGAGGCCACCAACAATGTAGTTGAATATGAGGCTTTGATTCTATGCTTTGAGGTAACAAGAAAAATGCAAGTTATTGAGATAATGGAATTTGGAGACTCAAATATAGTACTGCAGCAAATCAAAGGCCGCTACCACATAAGGAATCCTAGGTTGAGGGAATACAAAAATCATGTATGCAATTTGATTGATAATTTTAATGAATCTTTTAATATTATTATTGTTTAAAGAGAATTTAAGCAACATGATGATTCCTTATTAGTGGAAACTAGTACTTTTAAGACACCTAATGTTCCCCAAATGAAATATGAAATATATATGAGGTAGAGAGGATCTATCCTGAACAATATCAAATACTAGCAAGTGTTTGAATATGACCAACAAATCAAGATGTTTATGGAGGTGATAGATGAGTTTGAAAATACTCAGATTGATTCAGATGATGAAGAGGATTATAAAAAAATGAATGAGGAAGAACTTGAAATCACTCATGAATTTAGTGACTATATGGAAGATCATCAGGTCCTTCAACTCAAGAATAAGTTTATTCCCAAAGGGATGGTACCATTGGAACAACTATTCAATATAAATGGTGTACTTGTGAAACCTACAATTCTACCCAAAGATGACAACATTGGAGAATGAAACATTAGGACAAAAAAAGATCCCAAATACATAAAGTTGTCTAAGGAAATCCTTCATGCACATAAGGAGAAATATCTAAAGTTGTTAATGGATTATATGGATGTCTTTTCCTATAAATATGAATACTTAAAGACTTATGAAACCAACATAATACAATAAAGAATACCACTCAATCCTACAAGTAAGCATTTTAGTAAGAAACTAAGGCAAGTTAATCCTCTCTTATTTCCTACCATTGAGAAAGAGGTGAGGAAATTTCTAGATTCTCATATCATAATTCCCCTTAGATATTCTTAATGGGTGGAAAATTTGGTTCTAGATAGGAAAAAGAGTGGAGAGATAAGGATTTGTGTATACTTTAGGAACATAAACAAATGGTATCTGAAAGATAATTACACTTTTCCTAATATGGATCACATACTATTGAAAGTAGTATTAGAAAACAAAATTTCCATGATGGATTCTTTCTCACGATATAACCATGTGGAAATGCATCCCGAAGATAAGGAAAAGACAACCTTCACAACCTCATGGGGAACTTTCATATATGATAAAATGCTTTCCAGGTTGAATAATGTAAGAACCACATTTCAAAGAGACATGGAAATAGCTTGTGTGGGTGATAAAGAAAATTTATTTTTTATATACCTTGATTACATGACCATTTTCTCAGAAACAGATGAAGATCACATCAAAGAGGTAAGGAAGAATTTTAATAAGTGTAGAAAATTTAGTTTTTTCTTTAAATCGTAATAAGTCCTACTTTTCTATGACATAAGGAAAGATCCTTGGACATATAGTATCCAAAGAAGGGGTGAATATAGAACCATAAATGGTAGAATCCATCAAGCAAATTTCCCTTCTATGAAATAAAAAATAAATACAATCCTTCGTGGGAAGAATAAATTTTCTAAGGTTGTTTGTCCCAAATTTTGTTGAAATGGTAAAGAATATCACAAACTTGTTGAGGAAATACCATGAAGTAAGATGGATTGTTGAATCTAAGGAGTCTTTCAAATGGTTGAAAGAAGTATTGGGAGAGTCTCCAGTTTTAGTCAACCCAAACTATGATAAAGGGTTCCTTATCTTTTGTCTTTATTCAAAACATACCATAGTTGTTGTATTGTTAGAAAAAAATGAAGAAAATCAAGAGAAACCTATAGAATTATTTAGTAGATATTTAAGAGATGTTGAACATAGATACAACAATCTAGAGAAGAAAGAACATTCCATAGTCAAGGAATTGAAATATTTTAGAGATTATATATTGTACTAAAAAAATTCTCTTATGTACCCACTAGTGCAATAAAAGATATACTTACACAACCTGAAAATAAAATGTTAAGGGGAAAATGGATTACCAAACTTCAAGACTATGACTTGGTGATCAAGCCCACTAAGTTGATAAAGGGAAAAGGACTTTCCAAACTACTAGCCAAATCTAACTATATATCTCTTGATATAAATTCTCTATTAGTAGACATCATAGAAACTTAACTAGAAGAATATCGCACACAAGAACCGTATTTGAAGGTAATCCATAAATTTGTGCAATCTGATTGGTACAATGATGTAATTTTTTACCTACATAACTTAAGATGCCATCCATCATGGGACAAATCTAACACAAGACCTATTAAAATAAACTTGTAAAGCATTTAATTTTTGGAAAAAATTTGTTTTGGAAGGATCCATGAGGGATATTTTTGAATTTCCTTACTGAAGAAGAAAGAAAGGACATTATAAACGAGTTTCAAAAGTGAGTGTGTAGGGGTCACCATGATTAGAGATCCATTGCATACAATATCCTCATGGCTGACTATTATTGTCCTTCACTTTTTTCTACTATGAATTGCATGATTAGAGCATATGTATAGTTTCAAATGTTTGCAGGAAAGCAAAAGTTGCAGCCCCTCCTACCCAGGTCTATTAAAGAACATGAAACTTTTCAAAAATGGGGCTTGGCTCTCATTGGTCAAATCAACCCAAATTCTACTGGGAAAAACAAATCAATCCTAATAACAACATAATATTTCACCAATTGGGTAGAATCCATCCCCACAAGAGCATTGACTCATGTTTTCATCATCAAGTTCCTTGAGGATAAAATATTAGGTAGGTTTGGGTGCCCAAGAAATATGATAATCAATAATGCCCAAGATTTCAAATATGCTAAGTTCTTGCAATTTTTCGAAAATTTCAGCATAGAACTTGGGCACTCTACTACTTACTTCCCCCAAGGTAATGGCTTGGAAGAGTCCTCAAATAAAA
Source organism: Picea mariana (assembly GCA_032191745.1). Lineage (NCBI taxonomy): Eukaryota > Viridiplantae > Streptophyta > Pinopsida > Pinales > Pinaceae > Picea > Picea mariana. The sequence continues at coordinate 59,055 of JASDQU010307184.1, forward strand.
ATCTCATCAATATCATCAAGAGCATGTTGTCCCAAAATAACAAACCATGGGATTATCACCTGAAATATGCATTATGGGCAGACATAGTAAGCATAAATGGGTCTATTGGAACCTCCCCTTTTCAGCTGGTGTATGGAATAGAGGCCATTGTTCCTATTCAAATTAGTATCCCTTTGTTGAATATTTTATAATATGAGAAAGAATAATTTGATTATATGAAAAGAAGAATTATCCACCCGATCGAAGTCCAACAGATTAGGAAATAGGTCTAGGTAAAGTCCCAAGCTCACAAAGAAAGAATGAAATAATTTTTTGACAAAAGGACCATGGAAGGAAATTTCATGGCAGGTAATCTAGTCTTAAGTGGGATTCCAAAAGAGAAGAAAAAGGGAAACATGGAAAGTTTGGAAACCTCTGGCTTGGACCCTTCCAAGTTGTAGTTGCTTAAAAGAATAATACACATGAATTGGCTCAACTGGATGGATATTTTTTGGAGGGTCATATAATTGGGAGGTTCCTCAAGCGTTTCTTATAGTACTTAATACTACAAGACATCTCGCCTTGTACATAAATAAATATTTTTTTTATTTCCATGTATTTTTAATTTTACTTCATTCACCATTTATGACACAAGAAAATAGTTAGAGTTCTAACACTGTAAATTTTTGAGCAATTTTGTTTCACCTATCAAATCATTTTTCAAATATGTGGGGGGGCTATCATTTCAAGGAAAACTCCATAAACATAACAAAATAATGAACTTGGTCTATAGTTCTCAGTATACCACGGAGGTATTTATCCCCGTTGGAGCCGATGTTAGTACCATATTTGACCCTAGCTCAAATACCCATTTTGGTCAAGGTTGTAAGGTTTAGATAGGGAAAAATAGAGGTTGAAGATGAGCTTACAGATCTCTTGGAGAAAAAGAGCCAAAATAATTTCAAGCATGGTAGATAAATCAACAAGAAAATCATGGCCCAAGGGCCCAAGGATACATTTCAAGCATGTAGTCACTTATCAGGAGCTAAAATAGGGTTAATTGTACCCTTGAAAGGCTTAATCCCTTCTAGAAAAGAGTCTTTGTCATGATACCATGGACTCATAATCAATATTTAGTTAAGGTGAAGGCCATATCATCCAATAGTTACAAGCGAGCCTAATATATAACAGACAATCAATGTTGCATCGTGAAAGTGCATGGGAGATAACACACATATGGGGTACAACAAATATTTTAGGAGCCACATGTTGAAGAGTGAACAACGTCATCTGGAAAGGATATGGAAGGTTAAACCACAATCATTGGGTTGTGACATTAGTATTCTGGTTTCTTCTAACTACTTGCCTACTCATTATCACTGCACATATGTCCTCCCATTCAAGGAAACTCAGAGTCGATATAGTAGTCCACCTGTAATGCTCGAGAATGTTGCAAAACATTTTCCATGCAAACAAGAAATTCATCATAACGAGTTCAAGAAAACCACCCATACGATGATGTAACACACCCATGACGACGCATAAAAAAATTCTCTTTTCTTAAAGGACAGATTCTCCATCCATGGTTTCTAATTTGGAAGGTTGGGGAACCAATTTGACCTCCTGGTCAAGGATCTCCGATTCTGGAGCCAAACGACTCTCTGAGATCTTGATGGTATCATTCTATAATTAGACGTAGACCCTTTAGACTTCCTGGTGGAGGTCTAAAGGTACCAACGACCCTCCTCTTCATGCCTATGAAATCTCAAAGTCTGGGTGCTATCTCCTTTTCTAATAAGCCCCTTCCTTGATATGACCTTGGGCAATGGACTTACGTAACCACATGACTGTGGGTGCGGCCAAGGGTGGTTTGAAACCAAACTACTTTTCTCCCCTCAATTCACCTTGAGCCTCCACATGTCCTTTCTCCAAAAACGTGGTCTGGATTGCTGCCCGCCCTAAACTTTTTAAAGTTCATGCACCCTTGTTCCCTAGAATGTGAAGGGACCATAGATCTCACAACCTTGATGGTGATTCTGAACTTGATGGATCAAATATATCCTTTCTGAATCTATAGATCAGATCTAACCTTTATAAATTAGTGGCTATGATTTATTTCGTGATTCAGGTTTCGGGAGTTTCAACTCTCAACCCTTACCTTCTCCCAAAGTGACAAATATCTTACCACGCGTCCTCTTTAATAAACATCATTGATCTCGTCGCGATTCCAAACTTCGGGAGTCTCAAGTCTCAAATTTTAATTCCCCTCGAAGTATGCATATTTTTGTCATGTGTCCACTTGAATCGGATGATTGAGGGTTACTTCAGGTCTTTACCCAAAATCCACATATTCATGCCACATCCCCCTTAATCTGGTGGCTATGAATTACTTCAAGAATTTACTTGGAGTCCATATATTTACGACACGTCTCTTTTGGATCAGATGGTCCAGATTCACTTCAGGTCTTTGGAGTTTGGGAGTCTCAATTCTCAATTGAAACCCCAGTGCGATTCACCTAGAGACACCTATCTATAGACACGTACCCCTCCTAGAGATCAACAGAGAGGATCTACTTTGGGTCTTTAGCACTTTTCAACCAAGACCAGATCAACGGCCTTCAACCCCCTTCTCGATCAATGGTTGAGATTCCACTTTGTGACTCTAATGATCTGACCCTCTACTTTCCTATGGATTATTTTGTACCCAGAGTGTTATACATGGTGCCACATGTCCACCTTAAATTGACAGCTTTCTTCCGCTTTAGGAATTTATCGTTTGGACATATCAAATTTCAAATCCTCCTTGCTTTTTTTCCTTATGAATGTTCTATTCGAAGTTCATGATCTAATGACATGTTTCCTCCTTCATATCGACATCTCCCAGCTGCTTCAATTGTTCGGCCTTTGGCGATTTCAAACTCTTATCCATCACGTTCTCCTGGGGTGTTCTCACTCGAAGTTCACGATCGGTCACCACATGCCCTCTGGATCAGGTGGTCCATATTCTCTTCGGGTCTTCGAATTTCTTTCACCCAAGGAAAATGGATCTCTACCACGTGTCCCTAAAGATCTGACGATTGAGATTCACTTCGACTCTCCGGCTCTCTGGGCTTTGGGAATTTCAACTCTCGACTGAAACTCTCGAAGTGATTTCTTTAGAGTTTCTTATCGATTGACATGCATCTCCTAGCGATCAATGGTCAAGATCTACTTTGGGTATTTGGTGATTCCACTCTCTCCTTGACAAAAAGCTCTTGCTTAGGAGTTGTACATCTTGTGCCACTTGTCCCTCATGGCGATGAATGGTCCCAATTCACTTTGGGACTTCAGGACCTTGGCCAATTAACCCTCGCATGCACATAAACATGCACTTTATCTTATATCGGATGACTACCTTCCCTTTTCACTCAAATTTAATGGTTAGGATCTATTCCTTCCCAGTGCTTCTCCTCTACTTCTCTGGACACCAACCTAACATTCTAGGACTCTCCCCACAACCGATATGATGGTTGTTGTCACTCCTCCTCCTAAGATTTTGAATTATTTCGACTTCGAAGAGTTTGGTAGATGTTCAAAGGCCTCAAAATTCATTCCTCCTGTGAGTTCAACTATCTTGGGTCCTGTCCTTTCTCATGAAAATGTTATCACTTCTGATCTTTTCAATTCTCTCAGATCGATGGTACCGAGGGACTTCTTTACTCCACGGATTTCCAAAAGGTCTCATGACCACCCATCTTGCAAGTATTCAGGGTGTAGTAGTCATGATCTGATTGATACTGAGGTGTCTGTCAATCGACGGTTCACAACAATTACGGGGTCCCAACGTGCGTTCTCTTTATTAAAGAGCACAACCTACGCAATATGGAAGTAGTCGCCCAACCTGGTCGAGCCAAAGGCATTGATATTTTATCCTAACGAGATCAACGATAATGGTCAATTGTGGGCCAGGAACTAGCGCATCTGCTACTTTCACCTTCGCGCTCCGCAATGGTTCCCCACCCTCAATCTCCATTCATAGATCGACGGTTCATAGTCATTACGGGGTCCCACCTCTACAATCTGATAAGTTCTCACTCAACTCTAGTCTAATCCTAGTCATTGATCTTCCATCCCCAACGAGATCAATGACATGGGTTGACTGTGGTCCCTGAACTAGCAGGTCCGCTAAATTCACCTTTTCACTCTACAATGATTCCCAACCGCCGATTAAATCAAGCGGTTGATTTTTTATTCAATAACTCCTGTGAGTATTTGAGTCAATATGACAACCAGGATGGCCTCTCCTCCCATTAAATGGCTCACATCCATCTCCACTATCAGATTCTTAAGTCATGGGTAGTTCTGGTAACTGGACTATCCTCTACCTCCTAGATATGATGGTCAGGACAGTTCTCAGGCATCCTTAGATCTAAGGCTCAGAGTTAACTTCGAGACTTCAGGAATTCAAGGATTTTACCTCCCTTATGACGAACTCACTCAGTTCATCGATCTCACGAAGTCTGAATGACTCCAGGGTTAACTCCCATGCTCTTTTCGATACCCAATGGTCACAACGGACAGTAGCTTCTTCTAAACAGATTTCATCCATTCATCTTCCAAACAAGGGACCTTCCCTTTCGATACTTCAACCTCGTTGTTCTTCCTGATCTTCATTATCTTTGAAAGTCTTAAGAGATTTTTGCTCTTTCTCTTGAACTTAACACTTCAAAAAATCCTTTCGCGCCCCCCTTATGCTCATTCTTCAACTCTAGAACTTGAGTGATTCTCGGTCTCTGCCTACCTTGTAGAGAGCCTATGCATATGTGCACTATCTCTCCTAAGATTTAACAAACTACCTCCTCCAAGGGACTCAGAATGACTAGGAGTGTCGACATGCGTAGGTGAAATTGTGCCCAAGGTCAACGAACTCACAGTTCGTGGATCTATCTTAAGCCACCACAAGGTGCAAGAATTTATGAATACAAAACATGTCCAATCTATACTTGCTTAAATACACAATTTAAATGAGAATAAACAGATACAATACAACCATTAAGAAAACATACACAGCCCTGGGTCCTTCACAGTATATCCCTTTTCATTACATAATTACAGCTTAATTTCAGAGGGTATGAGAATACCTATCTATTACAAGTTGCATCCAACCAATTGATTTTGGGTGTGCTCCTTTCCACCCAACCATAGGCTTAGAGGCATTCATTCTTAGCACTTTGGCCACCCCTGTGTCAAGCTATGATATCACTAGGGAATTTATGCCATCTCTTAGAGAAACTCTCTCTATCATAGCGACCCTACGAGGTTTATTATATGTTTCCTTAACATCAAGCTCGCATTGGGGTCCTTCAGACCATGTTTTTGGCACTTCCTTCGGGTTTGTACATCTCCCTTAAGAGCTTGTTCTCTCGTCTCTCGTGTCTCCTCTCTTGCTATGTCTCTATATGTATCTTACCTTCCCTCTTCTGGAAGGTATTTGACCTATCCTATTCCTTCTTTCAGAAGGAAGCTTAGGTATGCAAGTCTCTATGGTACTTCGAGCTAACATCCTTCAATTAGACCATGCTTCTAATCATGTGTGTGGTTTATAATTCAACCACTGGTCCTTAACTTATTAATTGATTTCTTTTGTATAGAGATATCATGGCTTGTACTTCAAGGCTTCACCCCCCAACAGTCAATTATGGATATTTTAACAATAATACATTTACATTGTCCACATGCCATGGCATGGTAATCCTATTTTATTATTAATTACAAGTTGGGGGAAAGACGGGTGTTATAGGTGAGGACCCATTGGGAATGTTGATCGAGATATCAATATCAACTACACGTAGGTCAAGTCCAAATCCACATCAATGTTGACATGGACCAATATGGAGTTTCCACATGTCTATGGAACAATGATGATGTCAACATGATGCCACTCAAAATTTCATGCCTTGTTCCAAAACATTCAAAGGAATAGATCCATTAGGAAGGAGACGCGTGTTCGTAAAAGGGAACAAAGAAGAATATTTCAAGTGGGTCATGGATACACTAATGACCTGCAAAATAAGTTGGAGATGATACAATTCATAAAAAGAAACTTGGAATCACATCTACACACTTTTAAAAATCATCATGTTTTTACTTGCAGATGGTAGAGGAAAATAATCATTTTCCATACACGTGCACCCATGCCAGCTCCAGATCTCAGCATATCAAGTTGGGTGTGATGAATCATTTCACCCCATCAGTTGTCTCCACAAACATGTGTCAAGCCCTTATAAGATAAAGTGAAAGGAACAAAAAAAACCAATATGTGATTAATTCATATTCTTAAGGTGAGTTACTTAGATGTCGTGTGTCACATATGATGACCTACCCGAAGAATCCCTCCTCATAGGAGAAGCTAGTTAGCCATCTTGGCTACAAACATTGGGAGAGTGTGTTCTACATTTCACGAGTGAGGGAATGTCCTTCTATGGTATCATTATCTCAAAATTGAGGGTAGTGGGACACCCTCTAATCTATCCTAAGGTACAATTTCCAATCTGATCGGTCCAGTGGAGAAGCATGAGAAATTGTCTTCTATGGATTGGTCAATTATTCCCTGTTTTGTTGGGTGATGTCAGTCTAGAGGAAATAATCATCTTTCCCTCTCACCCATCAAGTTCAATAATGTTTAGCACAATAGTGGGAATCAATTGATCCATATAAAAACTCAATTGGATAAGGAGAACAAACCCAACAACAATATTATCAGGTTAACTTTGGTGGTTAAAATGTTATTTTTACCTAGTAAAAATCATTTTTTAATCAGTTACAATACCATAGGTGGTATCAAGATTCTAACAAGAAATGTCCATTTTCAAAAAGAAGTATTCGATTGGATGAATTATTTTCTCACAAATGGAAAACCTATAAAGAGATATACAGAGCTCATTTTTTGGGTCATCACTTTGTGGAACTTAATATTTTCTTACAAACAGAGTTGTTTAATCATAATACTCAGGTACAAATATATAGTTAAGGTTGCAGGCTTCATGAGACTCATCCCCTACATTATGTTTCAATCTATCATTTCTCTTTTTTTGCATCTTCTCTTGTAAAAGACACCCCTCTCATTTTTGGCTTCTTCTATCACATCTCCATTATTAAAAACTCAAGAAGAAAGTTATATGATATTTTCAATGTTACTATGTGTTGTATGCTTATGATGTTGAAGTGATTTCCTCTTAAACGTGACCACTTCTTGTCATTTATTCACATTTTTAATGATGTGCAGATGGTACCTCCATGGATTTAAATATTTGAAGATCTAACTATTTAATTCATGTTTTAACGATATGTTATATGTGTTAAAATTTCTGAATTCTTAATTTACCAGCATGTTATTCTATTTCCATAACATATAATATTCTTTCTCTGTAGTTTATTATATTCTTATATTGTATTTATTCTAATTCATCATTTCCACCACTCCTAAAACCAAAATGTTTGAAACACTCATGGAACAATTCCTTATGGAGTTGAAGATTTTAATATATGGAATGAGAATATTTGAGGACCAAGAGTTTTATAAGAGAGAGAGAGAGAGAAAAACTTACACAATTTTTGAATAATTTTAAATATTGCAAGCATGACTTTAAGGCTCATCCCGAGTCTTAACCCCCTGTATGCCTCGACATCATTCCATTGACATACTAGAATAGATCAAGGTATAACAATTTCAAATAATCCTTATTCATCTATAACGTCCCCGCCGTTACGACGACAAAGTGACATACAACAGGTAGATATTTTATTCCCTTTTTTTATTATTTGCCTTAGGAAAAACATGATCATTTAAAACGACATCATTGAAAAAGGTGAAATATAAAAAGAACATCAATAATGCCTTAACAACAATCATGAATCAAATCCAAATATCATTGTTGTGAATGATGAACATGGATCGACGCAGTATCAAGTAAAAAGCAGCCCACAATAAGAGTGTTGATA
>JASDQU010307185.1:0-10525 GCA_032191745.1 Picea mariana
TGACGATACCCTCATCACCCAACCACAGGCTGAAGCCTCCATCCGAGCACCTTAACCTTGACTGAGAATTATTTCGAAAGCAAACCCTAGGCTAGATAGCCAAAAAAAGAGTAGTGCATCAATCCCCAAGGATAGCGCATCACAAAATACTGATCAGATGTTCCAAACCCTAGCCAAGAGATATCCAAGCCAATAATGAAACTAGCTGCTGCTGCAGCTGCAGCTGCAACCCTCCTCCAAACCTACGCACTAGACTGCAACTGCAGTGCACACCAACTGGGAAAACTTCAATCCTGAGATACTGTCAAATGAGAACTGGCGCCCTATATTTATAGTAATCCTGCCAGTTTGTTGGGGCCAACTTCTCCTTCTGGGTATGTGTCTGTTCAATATATTATTATTAATTATGGCCAACTTCTTCTCTTGGAGGCTAATAGCCTAATATAAATTTTCTTCTTGAGCTGACAAGGCTTCTAGGGTTATTAGCCAACTCATTAGGGTTTCTCTTTCTTTTTGGAGTCTTCTATTCTCGTCAGGCTCACACATGGGGGTAAATACCTCCCGCAACTACCATAATATTAACAGGAATATCACCATGAACTTGTACTTTTCACCCACAAATGAAATTTCCATGGCCCTTTTAAAGGTGGCCCCTGTATTCATCAAGCCAAAGGGAATTTTTTCATACATGAAGGTGACCCATGCGGTAGTGAAGGTCGTTTTTTCTTTGTCTTCTTCAAACACTGCTATCTAATTGTACCCAGAATAACCATCCAACATGGAAATCCTGTGGGAACCTACCACCATTTGAAAAATGTGATCCATCTTGGGAAATGGATAGTTTTCTTTCAACGAACACCTGTTCAAGTTTCTGAAGTCCACACATAACCGTATTTCACCACTCATTTTCCTTATCGACACCAAGTTGGCCACCCAATGTGAATATCTCAAAGGCACAATAATCTTGGTATAAAGCATTCTTTCTAGTAACTTTTCAATAATAGACATCAATATAGGGTTATATTGTCTAATTTTTTGCTTAAATAGCTTAGATCCCACTTTTAGAGGGATTTTATGCAAAACGATTTCAATATCAAAGGTTTTCAGGTCTTCATAAGACCATGCAAAAATATCAACAAATTTTGTCATAAGGCTAACATACCTATCTCTCTACTCATCTGGAAGTGATTTGGATATCTTGATGATCTTGGGATCTGCAACTGTCCCAATGTTACAATGCACAACCTCATATTCCTGACTTTTAGTTGCAGCATTCCTAGAGACATCATTGTTGTCAAAAAGTCTCTCCAGTGGGACTAAGCCTTTTGTAATATGATTTTTTTTCAGTTCCACAATGTTGTGACCAACCACCTTATTCAGAAAAGGAGGTGCCTACTGATTTTTTGTTTCATCATTCTTATTTTCTTGGTCAATGGATATATTTGAAAATTTCTCAATATTTTGCAGAAATCTCTTGAGCTCTTGATCGTCACTGAAAACCTTCCAGTGTTTGACATTGTCTGGTATGGTTGTTCGGTGTCTAACCTCCACCTCATATTTAAAATTTGGACCAATGGGAGGCATGAAAGTACTAGCAACCAAAACTAAAGAGTCTTATCTTTGATTGGCATCTCTAGGGACAAAGGAAATATTGAAAGCCATAAAGAAATTGTCAACTATGTCCCATACCTCATTCTTGTATTACCTCAGCGTCAACTATTTTTTTTATAAATTTCCTTCACCTGGTTAAAAACCAAAATTAGAATCACCGAAGACTATCAATTTTTCAATGGCCATATATTTTTCAGCTCTCAATCCCAACACTAAATCTGCATACTCTTCTATGTTGTTATTTTTTTCAAATTCTAATTTGTATGAGAGTGATACCACTTCCTTTGAAGGGGAAATAAGGACTATGCTAGCACCAGATCCCTCCTTTGAATATGAACCATCAAAATACATCTTCCAAAATTCATTTCCTTGGCCTATCTCTTGTTGTTTGTTTCATTTCTTAACACATAATTCTGGATCATCATCATTGATATGAAAAATAGATGACCCAAATTCATCTTCTACAACATAGATAGGATGATTACCTGGATTCTGATGATCACTCACAATGTAAGCCAATCTGACTTCTTTATACAATCTTCTACGTTCTCCTCCAAAAACAGGGATGGTTGCATATGTCAAGTCCATCTATAGAGATCCTCCCACTTTCTTTAAACAAAAATATCCATAACAACACTTTTCATGGGAAATTGAGATAGAGAAACAAAAAGATCCTTAATTACTCCCAAACATTTAACCCTTTTAGAATAAAATGAGTAAAGGTCATGCTATGGTTTGGTGATTTCTAACTCTATCTCATCCATGAAAACCTTAGGCATGACATTGTGTGATCCCCCAGAGTCCATAAGGCAGTTGTGCAGAATTTTTTCATGGACATTCAAGGATATGTAAAAAGGTGGGGAAGCATCAGACCTATATTCAATGTGTGGGCCAACCATGATAGAAAGATTCTAATATTGTAGTTTTATCACATCATATGAGGTAGCAGAAGCAGGTGGGTGCAAATCCTTCATGATAGATCTTTTAAAAGGATCATTTTTCATTAAATTTGTCGAAGGTACATGAATCTTGATTTTCCTTAACTCATGCTCTATATTAAAAGAAGTTACATGTTTGTCAACTTCTTTCACCTCTGGAACAATCGGTTTAGTTGTTTGTTGTTGTTGATCTTCTTTGTTTCCTATGTCTTTGTTTGGACCTTTCTTGGGAGGAATATATAATTTCTTATTCTGAGTTGGCACATTTTTTTTGGGACCCCCTGGCCTAGGCCTTAGATCATACTTCTTTTTAGGATGACTTTGAAAAACCTCTTCTCCCTTTTTGTCATCATCAAACTGGTTTGATAGTTGAGAAATTTCATACTTTGACTGGGTTAAGTGACTAGGATGGAGGTCAACTTCATTAAAAATGACTGTAGAATCTTCTCCAACATCATTTCTTTCCTCCATCTCTTCCACTTCATTGTTATGAAAAGGGGGTACAATCCGACGATCGTCAAAATTCCTTATTTCCCTCTACATGATTTGAGGGGCATTGTTGGGCCTTTTGAACTGGTTAAGGTTTTTGTTTGTAGCTTCCTGATAAGGCTTGTTTGGCTTCTTGGCTTCCCATTTTAATTTAGCTATCTCTAAAGTTAGAGCCTTTAATGTTATGGTCATCTCATGAAGTTTTGGGTCAGATTTGTTGGTTTAGAAGAAGAAGGAACCTCTTCTCTATGTTTCTTTTTGTCCCTATTGGATTTGGTTTTTAATTTCTCTGATGCTAGAATATTAGATTCAACCTCCAGGGTTGCCTCTTGCATAGATAACAAAGTGATGGACCTTTTCTCCCTTAAAAGGAGATAAAATTCAGCATCAAATGCATTTGCAAATGTGATCTTGGATGAGGTCTCAATTGGCTTGATCTCATCATGTATATTGTTGTACATATTATTAAACCTTTTAGTGAAATATGAAACAAACTCACCATTCTTCCTTCTCAAAGCCCCAAACTCAATGATGTAGTACAGGTAATCCCTCCTATCTCCCCATTGTTTTAGAAAGGTTTTATCTAATGCCTCAATACCTGCAACAAAGTTTGGGAGAGGACCACGAAAACACTTCCTTACATATCCATCCAGGCTCTACACAAACAACCTCATCCAAAAATTTGCATGTTCAATGTTAAAATTGTCTGCAAAGTTGTAAAAAGCTACCAGATGTTCCTCAGCAGTGACATATCCTTCACCATTGTACCTAGGCAAATATTTCATGTAGTCTCCTATTGGAAATGCATTTAGGTTTTGAGGCAGCACTAATGGTGCATACCTGGTCGTAATGATGACATCCATCATGTTTACAACCATCTTTGGGACAACTAGGATTTGAGGATTAAGAGGAGATATTGGAGTGGTTGCTTGAGGAGATGATGAGGTAGAAGTTGAAGCTAGAGATATATGAGGGATTAATACAAGGGGATTTTCAAAAATTATAATCTCAGGCTACTTATTGTTGAGGATAGGGGCAACCTTTTCAGATGCAGGCTTTCCTTTGAAGGATAAAGAATGTTTCTAAGCAAGTGTGGATTTTCTTAGTTGTCTCTCTGGATTAGAAGCTATTGTATCACCATTAAGACGAGGGTTGGATTTTGAGGCTTTGTTTTTCTCATAGTTTGATTTCTTGAATCCCTTATTGGGAGCCATAGTTCCTTGGTATATTTTCAATCAGTGGAGTCACCAGGTGAAATATGGCAATAAGTGTTGTGCCTAATCTTTTTTCACCATCAAAGATAAGATCTGATCATTGTCGTTCTCCCAAGGAAATATTTCTTTGTTACTTCGTTCCCCGACAATGATGCCAGAATATGTTGGTCCTAAGGTCTGCACCTGATTGCTAAGGGTAGAGCTAGGCCACCTCAGTTGTTGGAATGATTGTTTTTTATAAGTTTGGTTTGTTTTTTTTATGGTCATTTGATAGATGAGGTTCAAGGGAAGGGGTCTAGTTGGACTATTCCACAATATTCACCATAATGTTTCCCTTAGCTAGTGGCATGTATTTTGTTGTAGCAAATACAAGATATAAAAGCAGAAAAAAAACACTGACAAGCATACAATTTGTCACTTGCAGCTAGAAATTTCAGATCTAACACATTGCATTAAGCCTAAAACAATATTTGGAATACACTTCTCAATAGGTTGTAAGCACATTAGCTGAAAGAGAAAGAATATTTGCTTTGCAAGACATTAAACATATATCCAAATAAGAAGAAAAGACAAGAAATATTGATAAAAAGACAGTTTGCTCACCGTAAATTATATTCATTGAGTAGAAAACTTTGTAGATATTTACACTTCATAAGCCCAATCTATATCATGATAGCTTTATACACCCAAAAATTTCAACCTCTTTACATTCACATATTCTTCTATTTATCCACCAAAAGGATTAGAGTGCCTATCTCATATCTAAATTCTAGAGTTCAGTTCTCCATTACATTTAGACCTGTAGATATTAAACTTCACCATTCACTTATGATTACAATTCATGAACACTTCTTTACATTGAGTGAAGTAGATTTTAAGTGCCATTTGGTAGGGATAACTCCCCTTTTCTGGGCCCATAACTTCGACCTAATTAAAACATTGTTTTTATCAAAAAGACATTTATTACACCCAGCTATAATATCTCTAACTAAAACAAAAGGATTCTATCACTGAAACTAGAGTCATTGTTGATAACAAAAGTGTAGGAGTTGCACAACAAAAGTCTTCAAAATCTAGAACTGGTTATTCACTTTGCATGGATCCACACGTATTCCACTAACTAGATAAAGGATTTCACATTGGAGAAAAACTTGCATAGGCCTCAAATTTCCTTACTTGTTGATAACAACAGTCTTAGATGATATCCTTTAGGAACATGCAGGTCTTTTGATTTTTTTTTGCAACTTTTGGTACTTTTTTTTCTATAATTTCGAATGTTGCATCTCCAGTATTTGATTTTGTTGTTGCATCTCTTGAATCTATTGTGTCATGCTATCATTATTCTATTTGAGGGTTTCCACCTATTATTTGGTTTCCTCCATTTCCCTGTTACCTTCAACCTCGGGCTTGATCTTTGTTTTCATTATGTTCCCATTTTTAAGTTCATGCTCTTCCTCAACAACAGGACTATTGAGATCAATGGAGAGATTAGCTTTCCTAGGTCTCATCTCATACTTGGGATTCTTCTTAGGTTTTTCTTCAATGATTTTTTTCACAGGTTCATGTACCATCATAATTTTCCCCCTTGCCTCTGGTTTGGTCTCTTATAAGACCTTCTCTAGGACATGCTCTGTTTCTAGACCAATTTCTTCAAAAAGATTCTCTCAGTCTGGGCCCATGTCTTCTAAATCTTGTTCTGGATCTGGACCAGTAGTGTACTATGTTTCCAAATCACCAGGTTTAATACCTTACCTCTGTCCTTTGTTGCACTTATTTCTGGTCTTTCCTACTGACATTTCCTTCAATGTGTGGATGGTCATTTCCTCCATGTTGGTAAACCTAGAGGGTTATTCATTAGTGTCTTGATCTTCTATTACAATCCGCTTCTACTCCTTGAGGGATGGATCAAACAAGGCTTTGGAGTTTATCCTCAACTGGTTGGTCAAATTGGTCTTCCAATTTGGTTTACTTGGCATTTATGGGACTTGTTTCCCCTTTTTCTTTCTTCCCAGTTTTTCCTCATGAGGCTCCTCAATCTGTGTGTCCAATGGTTGAAATTCAACTATAACTACTTTAGGATTGGCTTGCTTATTCCTTTGTTGTTTCCTTGTTTTAAATTTAGGAGTTTTTTCTACTTGCATACCAATGGGCATAGGTTCGACCTCAATATGCTCAGGAGATGGTTGGACTACTGTACATACCTGGTTTTACCCTTTCTGACATATAATTTATTCTCTTCTCTAGCCCTCTGTTTCACTGTGGATGACCTCAATTTCCTCTAAGGTATTTCCTCTTTTTCTGGAGTGATGGATATTCCTTTATCTGATATATTCCTTCTTTTTGTATGTAGGGTATTTTCCTTGGAATGTTGGGTGGCTTTTGATGAACTTCCGGGTTCTGTGGAAACCCTAGCTGCCTGGGGAAATTCAATCTCCTACTCTAATGGTTGTTGTTCAATTTCCTATTCTTTTGGGTCTTCATCCTGTAACCCTAGAGACACTAAAATTTCTACCCAAGACATTCCCAATTCACTGAGAGAAAAAAGAACCAGTATTTTTATAAATCCATGATGGTAGAGGATTATGTGAGTAGTTTGTGGATAGTTCTGGAGTCGTTTGGACAACTTGGTTAGGATTTTGAGAAGGTAGAATGGTAGATTCATCTATTTATCACCATTTAGATGCATGAGAAATATGATATGATAGAAATGGATAATTGAAAACCTACCTTCTCCAGTGATGTACCTTTATAATGTTGATGGGATTCCCCTCCATTCCTCTCTCAGCCAATGGATTGGGATTCCATGGCTCCAATCTGGGTTCTAAAGCTCTTCTACCAGGAACTAGTTGCACACCTCAGCTGGTAATTTCCCTTCCTTGAACTACCTCTCACCATTGATAGGGAGAGAACATGATCCTTCTATAAAATGCTCTATTATGTTGATGGTTATATCGCCAATTTGTGTCTAGAATCCATCAAATTTTTATGCAAGGATCTGAGCAATTTTTGTATAGTGTCCATTGAAGGAACATATGAAATCATACCACTTGCTCCTGATGAATATATCCTGGATATCTAGTATGGCCTTGAACAATTAGAGTGATCCCTACTAGCTCTGCCCTATTTAGTTTCTAGCGCTCTCGTGGTGGCACCATCGTGCCCTAGATCCATCTATTGATAATGGTGGCCAAGACTAAGAATGACTTAGGGCTCACTCAAAACCTGCAATGAAGACTACACAAGGAAATGATACACATGATTTTGAGGGTAATAGGAACATATGAGCACGATTTTGGTGCCAACACACTTTATTCAAATTTTAAAATATGTTTAATTCACGAAAATTCAATAAAACAAAGTCTGTCTATTGATTGCAAGAATGTTGACATTCTTGCAATCAACACTTTTACACTTGTAGGCTTAGGTTGAACCTCTTGTGATCCATCAATGATGTAAACCATGGTGATAGGACTTATCCAAACTCAAATCAAGACTTGACTCAACCTTATAAAAATAAAATCAACCAACATAATCAAAGAAGGGATGACATAACATAAAATGACCTAACACACAATGAAGAAGGGAAACTAACTAAGAGCTAGATTGAAAGATTAATAGGTCAGTTTGATGAGTAGAAGGAAGAGTGTAGGCCTAGGATCTAACATCCAAGAAGCTCATGTAACCACTTCTCCCAGTTAAAGAAATTATGAGTAAATAAAATATAATAAAAGACTTAGCCCCTTAAGCCCCCTCTCTCCTGGAATCATATCCCCCTATAAATCTTGTCCTTGTTCGTCTAGCATCCAACAATGTATTTTATTATTAATAATGGTAAAACATTACATTTCCTAGGCATGTTGGCCTGTTTTAATTGTTTTGGAACTCCGACCTTTCATAAATTAACAAAATACATTATTTAATATTGGGAATCAAAACCATGGTATTACATTCCCCTCCACGTTATTTTGGCACTATCCTTAGTGCATATACAAAAATAAATAAAAAATTTCAAAATTTATTCAAAAGGTCGCGGAGACTCTTCCCGCATGGTATCTTCATGCTCCTAAGTAGCATCTTCAGGACTGCAGTAGATCCACTAAACGTTTACTAGTTCTATGAATCAATTTCGGAGCATTTTGACTTTTTTGCCCAATATGTGCACCGACTAGACTCGAAAGTCTCCTTCTGGCTCCACCTCGATCAAATTCCAGTCAATAACATGGTTAGGATCATGTATATACTTTTTCAACAACGAGACATGAAATACATTATGCACATTCATGGAAGCACGTGATGCAAGCATGTATGAAACTAGCCCTATTTTGTCCAATATCTCAAATGGACCACATAATCTGGTTGCTATATTTGTACAACTACCCAACTTCAATGATATTTTCTTGGGCTTCACTTTCAAAATCACATGCTCCCCCACTTTAAATTCTCTAGTTGTCATGTTCTTATCTACATAACTTTTTTGTCTATCTTGAGCTGCCTTTAAATTATGCTTAATTCTAACCATCTGGTCTTCCATATCCTTGAACAATTCCAGCCCAAGTACCATTATGTCTAATGGGTTGTCCCAACTCACTAGAGTATTGCATTTCCTACCATAAAAATCTTCAAATGGGCTCATTTTCAATGAATCTTGATACCCATTATTATAGGAAAACTCAACCAAGTGCAAGTAATCTTCCCACTTAGATGGCTTATCCATCACATGC
The DNA here is from genome assembly GCA_032191745.1 of Picea mariana. Taxonomy (NCBI): domain Eukaryota; kingdom Viridiplantae; phylum Streptophyta; class Pinopsida; order Pinales; family Pinaceae; genus Picea; species Picea mariana. Next base: position 8,974 of record JASDQU010307185.1, read on the forward strand.
ATTATCAACATGTCTTCATTTACTTTGTTGAATCTCTATGTCTACCCATCTTAGTGTGGATGGTATGTTGTGATAAAGTTCATATTTGTACCAAATCCTTTAAACAATCCCCTCCAGAAATTTGAAGGAAACTTTGTATCTTTGTCTGAAACAATTTCCTTGGGTATCCCATGCAACCTAGCAATCTCCCTCATGTAAATTTATGCATTATTAGCTGATGTATGAGTCATTTTTACAGGAACAAAATGAACAAAATTTGTCAATTTATCAAACACTACCATTATTGAATCATGTTTCCTTGCTATCGTAGGAAATTTAGTTATAAAATCAATGGTTACCACTTCCCATTTATTCTATGGAATTGGTAATGGTTGTAGAAAACTCGATGCGTGTCTATGCTCATCCTTCACTCTCTGACACTCCATACATCTAGAAATGTAGTTAGGAACATCTTTCTTCATTCCTGGCCAAAATAATTGGCTTCTTACTGTTGCAATTGTTTTTTGGTAACTCGGATGTCCGACATACGAAACATTGTGTATTTCTTTTAATACCAAATTCCTATGTTCTACAAAACTAGGAACATAAATTCTATTTTTATGCATAATCAATCCATATTCCTTCATCTCATATTCTTTATTTTTTTGTTGTACATTTTCCTGTTGTAATCTTTCTTTTACTTGTAGGCATTGTTGATCTGTAACAACATCTAAAATTGTGTTCCTCAAATATGATTGATGCATACTCATGGTTGTAGCATGCATGAGATGTATTCTTCTACTAAGAGAATCAACAACTTTATTTTCTTTTCCTTTTATATGTTTGATGTCAAAATCGTATTCACTTAAAATTTCCAACCATCTCGTTTTCCCGGCATTCAAAGTTGGTTGTTCAAAAATATATTTCAGACCACTATGATCTGTGCTTAATTCAAATCTCTTTCCCATGAGATAATGCCTCCACATATTCAATGCATGAACAATGGAAACAAGTTCCAATTCATGTGTGGCATAGTTGCTCTCATGTTCTTTAAGCTTTCTGGACTCATAACCAATTGCATTCTGATCTTGAGTGAGGACTCCACCAAGTCCTTCTTTGCATGCACCTGTACATACCACAAAACTTTCATTTGGGTCAATAATATTTAAAATAGGTGCACCCGTAAGCAATTATTTCAAAAAATTAAAGTTCTTTGTACACTAAGTTTTCCATTCAAATTTAATTCCCCTCTTTTGCAAAGAAGTGATGGGATGAGAAATCTTATAGAACCCTTCTATAAATCTTTTGTAGTAACCATCTAATCCCATAAAAGATATAACTTCTGAAACATTCTTGTGTGTTGGCCATCCTCTAATGGCTCCAATCTTCTCCGGACCCACTGCTATACCTTGTTATGAAATAATGTGTCCCAAGTTATGGATCTATTCTTGGTAAAAAGAACACTTACTAAGCTTGGCATACAAATGATGTTCCCTCAGCACTTGAAAAACCAATATCAAGTGATGTTCATTCTCTTCCTCTAACATAGAATAGATAAGTATGTCATCCAAGA
>JASDQU010307185.1:45307-70757 GCA_032191745.1 Picea mariana
ACGCATCCAGCACCGGGTTCCGCCGGGTAGGAGGGCACCCACCACCGTGGCGCTAGGTCACCCGCCACCTGTGCCACCATGAAACCATGTACTTACCACTATGGTAGTACACATCACTTGTCTTCCACATCAACTGACACGTGGCCCCCATATCATGTCGACGTCAGCGGTATGGAAAAATTCCCAATTTTTCCTAATTTTGCCAAATTTTGAAAATTTCACAAATCGCCCAAAAATGCCCAAATTCCTTTTTTTATTATTTTTGTTTGGTCCACCATTAAACGTTGTGATTATGCTTCATATGGCCAATTTGTGGCCTTTTAATAATCCATACGACCCTTTCACTTGTAATTCAAACTTGAACATCGAATTCCTCATGAATTCTTGTGTGGAAATTGGGGCTTTTGCCCAATTCCATTCAATTTCCACCATGGGCACTCTACAACGATGGAATTGTCCAATTTCACTCCAATAAACACCAATTCAACCTATGGAGCAACCATTTACTTGCGTTCCCATTCGGTCAACATTCTTCACATGGATTTTCTTTAATTCCTTTATGGAATTGGGGATTTTCTCAATGTTTCCATGACTTCCTTGGTAAATTGGAATTCATTCATTACAACCTAATAATTCCCTGATTAGAAATGACGTTGATTGTTTCTAATTCCTGGGCTCGATCCTTTCAAATTACCCATGAAATTTTCCCCAATTCACTGTAATACTTTTTTTGAACAAATTACAGACGTACTCTTCCTGACATTCTATCAATAATTCACTTGCAGACTCTGCAATTTCATTTTTTTCACTTTTTTAATTGGCCCATCCATGCTCAGTGTTTGTAAACTCACTCTGATACCAATATGTAACATACCCAACCACCCGCAGACCTAGGCTTTCTACTTCAAATTAAACACTTCAAAACTTATTCGAATTTCTAATGACATTTAATTTAATAAGCATGAAAGACTCACATGCAATCATAAAGATTCATGCTACAAAATAAAATAAATGAATATAATTCCATGAAAAACAATAACCAACAAGCATGCATATGATAAAATATGAGAATCATAGATAATAATTAACACACAACGTAAATAAATATATTAACAAGGACACTATGACAGAGAACACTTATCTTTAACAAAATGATTCACCAACTGGTTGTAGACCAAGGAAGTTCCACCCAACCATAGACACCATTGTTCCAAGTATCAATAACAATGTGACCCATGAGCCAAAGCTATGAATCCACAAGAACAGTTCCAGGGTGTCACTCATCTTCCCAAACTATTCAACACTCAATCTCTAATAGGTTTCTCAACACACAATAATCCAAACTACACCATCTCTCTTCTCTCCAACCTACACAACCCAAGAGAATGGACCCCCCCTTCTCTGCCACGTAGTCCCTCAGGTTGTCCACCTCCTTCCAGGGCTCTAGTGCATCTGGTAAAGAATCTCTCTGTTGGGACTCTCAGGCATTGCAACTGTGAATAAAATCTAGCACATGACAAATCAGCTTAGGAATGAAGGCACAAATTCCTGGTTGGAATACACCAGTCATTACTACAACCAGAAAACAATGGCTTATTCCTCAACAATTCTCCCCCCATGTCCCCATCCAAGAACAAGAATGAATGAGGAATGATAATTGAGAAACAATGAATGAAAGAGTGAAAGTGTGAGTGGATAAGAACCCCCAAACAACCCACAAGATGGGTTTATATATTTACTTGGAAATCAAGAACCACATGGACTTCCCCAAGAAGCTCATGTAACCACTTCTCTCAATTAAATAAATTATGGGTAATTAAACTATAATAAAAGACTTAGCCCCTTAAGCCCCCTCTCTCATGGAATCATATCCCTCTATAACTCTTGTCCTTTCCTTTCTAGCAGCCAATGATGTACTTTATTATTAATAATGATCAAACACTACATTTCCTAGGCATGTTGGCCTCTTTTAATTGTTTTTTCACTTTGGCCTTTCATAAATTAACAAAATACATTATTTAATAGGGGGAATCAAAACCGGGGTATTGTTAGACATATTTTCATTGAGGTGTGGTCATTGATGTCAATGCCATTATGATGTGATGATGAGGTTTTATGAAAAACATGCAAAGGAATCCAATGAACAACATGCAAAGGAATCTACCTAAATCTCAGGAGAGGCAGCGTATTAGATTTCATGAGATCAACGCAATGCAAAAACACCATCGGGATCGAATTACCAACAGATCAATGATCTCGATCAATTAGAATCCAAGTACAAAACCAAAAATCTCATAAGGGAAAGAACATTGCAATGGTGATGATTTGTTATAAAACAACATGCAGAGGAATCTACCAAAAATCTCAGAAGGGAAAGCGCATTGTAGAAACGCGATCAGGATTGAAATCCCCACAATAAAACTACAAAAGAATAGAGGGAGAATCATGTCCATTGATGTAGATTTTGGGACAAACTTGGACCGCTAGATATGGGATTTACAGAGGAGGACCTTCAGATCAAACATCTGATTAAGTTATGATCGTCGGTTCTCAGTAAGGGCATATCAATAGCGGGAAACCATTGCGGGATGTAAGGGTTGAAATAACAATTGCGCAAGTTTCAGTTCTAAAATCATCCCTGGTCATTGATCTACTACGGGAGCATTCTCGACCGTTAGATAAATTCAAGGTTTAATCAAGGAATCTCACTTTAGGAAAATTGAGAATTGGGAATGAATAACCCAAAGTCCTGAAGGACGAAATAAATCTGGACTATTGATCAAGAATTGATCACAGCAAGTGATCAAGAATTCACGAGATCCCAAAACAACCAAAATATCAACAACCATTGGATTGTGTTAGGATTTTCGTGTCAAAGATGGATCGCTAGATGAATTCAAGTTGCTCAAGTTTTATTCGGGGAATCTCACTTCGGGAGAATTGAGAATTGGGAACGGACAACCCAAAATATCAAAGGCCGAAATAAATCTAGATCGTTGACCTAGAACTGATCACAGTCGTTAGATCCAGGAGGAGGACATGCATTATGTTAAGAGATCCACATCAACACACCATGTCATCAAGGACACATGGCGCAATCAGATGATGACAAGTGTCTAGTTCTAGTTGTCACTTTAAGGATACGTAAATCATGAATCTAAGTGACACGTGGAAGCCACTCGATCAGTGCCAAGTCAGTAGTGACGTCAATAAATTACGTCACTATGGGAGTTTGTCCTTCGGGGGAAACCAACAACTACCCGAAGTGTCGAAGGACAAAGTCAATGATATTCGTTGACCTAAGATCCTCCAGTATGAATCATGATCGTTAGATAAAAACATGACTTAATCTCTCCCATGTTGACCACTTCGACGTTGACCAACTCTGGTGGAAATTGGAACAACAATTACCCGGACCTTCGAACCTCCAAAGTCCTGAAGTAAATAGTAGCCATCCATCTTAACATTTTATTAATTCACAGCCGTCGGATTAAGCAGTGGAAGAATATGTAAGGATTGAAGCTAGATCATTGATTTGGTTTTGGGATTCATGCTAACTATTGGATCAATCCTTGTGAGAAGTGAACGAGAACCGTCCACTCAACTACAGATCAATTCATGGTCGTCGATCTGTTAGAAATATTTGGACAATCCAGGACCATCCATCTACGGAAGAACATATATTGACCATTTGATCTACTTCGATGAAATGTACTCCAGAAGCTTGAAATATTACAGAGGTCGGAAGTCTCGAAGTCCCGAAGTAAATAATGTCCATCCATATCAATGTTTGATTAATTCATAGCCATTGGATTAAGTGATGGAAGGATAATTAAAGATCAAAGCTAGACCATTGATTCGGTTCCAGGAATCACACCAACAATCGGATCAACTCTTGTGAGAGGTAACCACTTTGGAGAGTTGAAACTTTGGAAGATTGGATGAAAAAGAAAATCATTGGAAGGCCGAAGTACTGGAGGACTAGGTTCTAGCCCCCAGTCATGGGTTACGAACACATAATTTATGAGCTGTTGGGTACATTTCTTAATTAAAAAGCCTACAGTTTTGCACTATTGGTCACATGTAAATGGTTTGAAGGAAGCGCCTCTGTAGGATTCAATTTTTGCAAACATTTGCAAAGACATGGAATTTAAGTAAAAGAAATCGATCCATACATATGATAGATTTATGAAAAGCACTCTCACTGAATTAACAACCTTCACAATGATGTTTGAATAATAATAAATATTATTGTTAATTTAAAATGAAGAGGTGTGATGGTACAAACAAAGGGACACAATGCTTCATAGCTCACACCAATTGGAAGAGTATATAAACAAGAAAGAATGGTGATAAGAAAGTGTCTATGTAGTCCATATTAGAAGATCAAAACAACAATAGAGTCCAAGAAGAAGAACTGATGATTCTTATGAAGTGAGGGTGGAAGGGAGGAACACAGAAGGATTAATATCCTTTAAGTGTAACTTAAAGGAGTTGGTGCTTCCTAGGGTTGGTGCACTAAATACAATGGAGTTGGTGCTTTTTGGGTTGGTGCACTAAATACAATGGAGTTGGTGCTTCCTAGGGTTGGTGCCCTAAAAACAAGGGAGTTGGCACTTCCTAGGGTTGGTTCCCTAAAGAAACAAGCGAGTTTAGTGCTTCCTAGGGTTGGTTCCCTGAAGAAGGGGATTTGTGTCTCCTAGAGTTGGTGCTCTAAAAAGGATTGGTGTCCTTCACTATTCTTGATAAAAACCTTGTAATTCCTATTAATTATATTTATATAATTGATTTTACTTACAAGTCCATTGTTGATCTATTGTGGTAATTAAAAAAATGAAAAAGTAATTGCTAACTATTGAAAAAGGGTAATATTGATTCAACCCCCCGCTTTCAGTATTCCAACAATTGGTATCAGAGCGAGTGCCTTCAACACAATCTAACAATTGGATGGTAGATCCTAAAGATGGATCAACAAGAGGGGATGTCTAACAACAAAGCATCATTGTTCAATGGAGGTGGCTATGCTCTATGGAAAATAAGAATGAAAAGCTTCATGTTGGCTCTTGGTTTTGATATCTGGAAATCTGTTCTAGATGGTTACAATGCACCAACTACTCCACCCACAGATGGTGCAGGAAAAAAAATCTGCAATGACAATTCAAGAGCAGTCAATGCAATTCTAGGAGGGTTGAAAAATTCTATATGTGTGAAGGTTATGCATTGTATGCCAGCCAAAGAAATCTGGGACAAATTGAAGGTTTTATATGAAGGAGATAGCAAAGTCAGGGAAGCCAAACTATAGACCTATAGAACTCAGTTTGAAAATATGAAAAATAAAGAAGAAGAGAACATTGTTGAATACTTTCATATGTTAGATGAAGTGGTTAATTCAATCATAGTAGCAACAGAAGAAGTTTTAGATAAACCTATTGTGAAAAAGATACTAAGGTCATTACCTATGAGATATGATACCAAGATTTCTATAATTGAAGATAGGTCTGATCTTGACACACTCATAATTGATCAGCTTCATGGAATTTTTACAGCATATGAAATGAGAACATAGAATGATAAAACAACAAAAGATGAAATAGCCTTTAAAGAATCTAAAGCAAAGAAGAAACATGAACATATGTCTCATGAAGATCAGTCAAACATATCCAATGTAGAAGAGGCCAACTTTATAAAGAAACTCCAGAAATGATCTGGAAAATATAAAGGAAAGTTACCCTTAATATGTTTCAACTATGGAAAAATTGGACACTTTGCCAATAAATGTCCCCATCCTAAGCAAGAGGAAAGTGATGACGAAAGAGCCTTCAAAAATAAGAAGAAAAGAAACACTAATAATAAAAATAAGTTCTACAAGAAAAAGAAAACATTATTTACCCAATAATACAGTAGTTCATCAGAATAAAATGAAGAAGACGAACCAGAGATTCTATTTATGGGAATAAAAACTCACGATGATAAACATTCAGAAGATGAAGAAGAAGTGAACTTCGAAGAATAAATCCTTAGTGTAATTGAAGAACTAGGAAAAACTAAAAAACAAAACAAGGTACTAAGAGGAGAGCTTCTAGAGATTAAAGAAGTTACTAAATCAATAGAGAGGGAAGTTTCCAAAACCATCAAAGAATTAGAAAAAACCATCAGTGATTTGAAGTCCCAGCTCTAGGAAGCTAATAAAATTGAAGAATTCATTTTACAACAACTTAATGATAAAAAACAAGTATGTGAGAAACTAGAAGCTGAGATTAAGCTACTAAGAAGTGAAATTGACAAAGAAAAGAAAGGATCAAAATATGGAAATAGTTCAAAGATCTTGGATAAAATTCTTAGTAGTCAAAGGTCACCAAACAACAAGATTGTTTTGGGATACACCTAAGAATCAAATTCCACATCACAAGGATCTGTCAAAAGACCAATTAATTATGCATATGCTCTAAAGGGCTCCTCAAGAAGAGAATATAATAAAGCAAAGATGACACCATTGAAAATTGTTCCACATAAATAGAAATCAACATTCCCTACTAAAGTAAAAAAATGTCAGGAAGAATAGAATCACAAGAAGGAATCCCCCTAATAAATATCTATTTATTGGATACTGTTACTCTTGCAATAATTTTGGTCATAAGGCAATACACTGTAAAGCTTATGGACACTACAATAATAGAAATTTCCAAAGATATAAGAACAATAGATACAATACAGAGAAAAGAAACTACAACTCATTTGCTCCTTCACAAAACTTCAATATTGAATGTCAAAAATGCAACAACTATGGTCTTAAAACCAGAGAATGTAGATTACCAATGCAATCCTTAAATATAGGAAACCCTAACAAACATAATAAGAAGATATGCAAAAGAAAATCTGAAGTACCAAGCAAGAAAGATGATGAATATATATTGCTCCTGAAATTGATGAAGTGAATAATAGGATATTGGTGGGTAAATTTTTTAATAAGGAATATAATAATCAAAGCTATGCATATAAAATAGATCAATTTGAAGACAAGAAAACTCCTAAAGAAAAATATGACACAATTCCAGAACTTGATAATGTCATACAAGTAGATTATCCATTACCCAACAAATGGAAAATTCTCAAAACAAGGATAAAGAAGCTTCTGGTGCACAAAATAGTGACGACGACGATGAATCTTCAATAATAGAACAACCAGAAGAATTGGGTGATGATGATCTCAAAAGTTTTCCAATGTTATTTTAATAATCCACTGAAATTCCTTCTCAAAATTAGAAACAAATAAGGGAAGGAGAAACTAGGGAAGATTGTTCCTATTGATACTCTTATGAGTATTGAAGCCCAGAAAAATGAATAGATAACTAGGAGCATCGAAAGCATCATGGTTTGATGGTATAACTCTATGCAGGTTCTGACATGGTTTTTTGCAGGTATTCATCTGCCCAGGAACTATGCAGGTTATGTATTCTCTCAATAAAATCATGTGATATGATCATGCATTGGTCCCAAAGTGGTTATAAGTGGAAAAACCCTAAATGGAAGGTAGTATGTGGGCAAGGAATATAGTGAGTGGAAAATTATACAACATGTGAGGTAATGATGAAGACAGGTCGAGAACAAGTCTGGAAATGAAGGGAAAAAGACTGGAAGCTGAAGTTTAAGGAACAATGATTATGACAGAGGTTGTAGCAGATACTAAGACAGTGACTAAGACGGTAACAGAGAAAATCTGAAGATGTGTTGGTTGGTTGATGTGTGTTTGAGTTGGATGGACAACTAGGTCAATTCTAGCTGGATAGATTGCATTTTTTCAGAAAGCTAAGTCATGCGGCAAGTAGAGTATAAAAGTCTCTCTGATGAATTTAGAGCATTGTACAATAGATATGACAAGGGGAGATACCTTTTTTAGGAAGAGCTAACCTTTTAGAAACAAAGGGGAAGAGCAGTCAAAGACAGAGAGAGCATATTGACAGGGGGAGTCATTCAGTTATGGCAGGCAGAGCATGATTGTAGGGGGAGTTACCCAAGTTCATATTTTGGTCAACAACATACAGACAGACAAAGATTAATCATAGAGGGAGAAACCCCCCTTTTGCATTGATGTCAAAGAGGGATTGTAACTTCATAGGAGAGAAGCATCATCAGAGGGGGATTTTTTGTATGAAGTTAGTGTGTTTCCCTCAATGACAAAGGGGGAGATTGTTGGACATATTGTCATTGAGGTGTTTCATTGATGTCAACAGTTGATGTCGTTATGATATGATGATGAGGTGTTATGAAAAACATGTAGAGGAATCCAATGAACAACATTAACATGAATCTACCTAAAGATCAGGAGAGGCAACGTATTACATTTCATGAGATCAATGTAATGCAGAAACACCACCGGGATCGAATTACCAACAGATCAATCATCTCGATCAGTTAGAATCCAAATACAAAACCAAAAATCTCATAAGGGAAAGCGCATTGCAATGATGATGAGTTGTTATAAAACAACATGTAGAGGAATCTACCAAAAATATTAGAAGGAAAAGCGCATTGTAGAAACGTGATCAAGATTGAAATCCCCAAAGTAAAACTACAAAAGAATTGAGGGAGAATCTTGTCCATTGATGTATATTTCGGGACAAACCTGGACAGTCAGATCTAGGAGTTATAGAGGAGGACCTTCGGATCAAACATTTGATTAAGTCCTGACCGTTGGATCTCAGTAAGGGAAGATCAACGGCGGGAAACCATTGCGGGATGCAAGGGTTGAAATAACAATTGCACAAGTTTTTGTTATGAAATCATCCATGATCGATGATCTACTATAGGAGAATTGTCAACCATTAGATGAAGTCAAGGTTTAATTGGCAAATATCACTTCGGGAAAATTGATAATTGGGAACGAATAACCCAAAGTCCTGAAGGCCGAACTAAATCTGGACCATTGATCTAGAACTAATCACATCTGTTGATCCAAAAGTCACGAGATCCTGAAATAGCCGAAATTATGACAACCGTTGGATCGTGTTAGACTTTTCGCATCAAAGATGGATCGTTAGATGAATTCAAGTTGCTCAAGTTTTATTCGGGGAATCTCACTTCGGGAGAATTGAGAATTGGGAATGGACAACCCAAAGTCTCGAAGGCCAAAATAAATCTAGACCGTTGATCTAGAACGGATCACAGTTGTTAGATCCATGAGGACATGCATTGCATTAAGAGATCCACATCAACACACCATGTCATCAAGGACACGTGGCACAATCAGATGATGACAAGTGTCTAGGTCTAGTTGGCACTATAAGAATACGTAAGTCACGAATCTAAGTGACACGTGGTAGCCACTCAGCCAGTGACAAGTTAGAAGTGACGTTAGCAAATTACGTCACTCTGGGAGTTTGTCCTTTGGGGGAAACCAATAACTACCCGAAGCGCCAAAGGTTGAATTCAATGATATATGTTGATCTAAGATCCTCCAAGATGAATCATGACCGTTAGATCAAAACATGATGTAAGCTCTCCCATTTTGACCACTTCGGCGCTGACTAACTCCGCTGAAAATTGGAACAACAATTACCCGGACCTCTGAACCTTCGACATCCCAAATTCCTGAAGTAAATAGTGTTTGTCCATCTCAACCTTTGATTAAGTCACAACAATCAGATTAAGCAGTGGAATGATAAGGAAGGATTGAAGCTAGACTGTTGATTTGGTTTCAGGATTCATGTTAACCATTGGACCAATCCTTGTGAGAAGTGAACAAGAACCATCCACTCAACTGCAGATCAAGTTATGGTCGTCGATCTGTTAGAAACATATGGACAAGCCAGGATCGTCCATCTACGGAAGAACATATATCGACCACCCGATCTACTTCGACGAAATGTACTCCAGAAGGTTGAAAGATTGTAGAGTTTAGAAGTCCCGGAGTAAATAATGGTCGTTCATCTCAATGTTTAATTAAGTCACAACCGTTGGATTAAGCGATGGAAGGATAAGTAAGGATCAAAGCTAGACCGTTGATTCGGTTCCAGGAATCACGCCAACCATCGGATCAACCCTTGTGAGAGGTAACCACTTCAGAGAGTTGAAACTCTGGAAGATTGGATGAGAAAGAAAATCACTCAAAGGCCGAAGTACCAGAGGACTAGGTTCCAACCCCCAGTCATGGGTTACGAACACATAAGTCATGAGGTGTTGGGTACATAGCTTAATTAATAAGCTCATGGTTTTGCGTTATTGGTCACATGTAAATGGTTTGAAGGAAGCGCCTCTACAAGATTCAATTTCTACAAACATTTGCAGAGACATGGAATCGAAGTAAAAGAAATTGATCCATACCTATGATCGATTTATGAAAATCACTCTCACTAAATTAACAACCTTCACAATGATGTTTGAATAATAATAAAGATTTTTGTTAATTTAAAATGAAGAGGTGCGATGGTCCAAACAAATGGACACAATGCTTCATAGCTCACACCAGTTGGAAGAGTATATAAACAAGAAAAAATGGTGAGAAGAAAGTGTCTCTGTAGTCCAGATTATAAGATCAAAACAACAGCAAAGTCGAAGAAGAAGAACCGATGATTCTTATGAAGTGAGGGGGGAAGGGAGGAGCACAGAAGGATTCATATCCTGTAAGTGTAACTTAATGGAGTTGGTGCTTCCTAGGGTTGGTGCCCTAAATACAAGGGAGTTGGTCCTTCCTAGGGTTGGTTCCCTAAATACAAGGGAGTTGGTGCTTCCTAGGGTTGGTGCCCTAAATACAAGGGAGTTGGTGCTTCCTAGGATTGGTGCCCTAAAAACAAGGGAGTTGGTGCTTCCTAGGGTTGGTTCCCTAAAGAAACAAGGGAGTTGGTGCTTCCTAGGGTTGGTTCCCTGAAGAAGGGAATTTGTGTCTCCTAGAGTTGGTGCTCTAAAAATTATTGGTGTCCTTCACTATTCTTGATAAAAACTTTGTAATTCCTATTAATTATATTTATATAATTGATTTTACTTACAAGTCCATTGTTGATCTATTGTGGTGATTAACAAAATATAAAAGTAATTGCTAATTGTTGAAAAAGGGTAATATTGATTCACCCCCCCCTCTCAGTATTCCAACATGTATTACAACCCCCTTGGCAATAACTTTATCATACAACCTTACTGCAATAACTCTTAGCTTGAAAGGGACTTTAAGCTCTTCTAACCTTTTCCAAAGGTTAGTCTTGGGCACTGTGTCAAAATCTTTTCTAAAATCAATGAAACAACAAAGGAGATTGGTTTTTATCATTATGACACTCTTGTGCAATGATCCTAAGCGTAACAAGTCCACAATTGAATGGTAACCTCTAAACATGGCCTAGCCTTTAGCTCTTTTTTCAAGGCTTTCTAACCATATACTGATCTTCTTTTCCAAAATACTTCTGTATAGCTTAGCTAAAATAAACTAATCATAATAGTCTTATAATTAGAGGGATTGTTTTTAACCCCACTTTTAAAAATATGTACAATGAAGCTTTGAGTCCAATGTTTTGGGAAGCCTTGCTTACAACTAAATTGAAGAGCTTATGTACATGAGGGATGAGGATAGACCCTCCAATTTTTAAAATTTCAACTTGATAACCTTCTACAAATTTCAACTATAACTTAATTTAATTATCATTTTTATAATAATAAGTATGTTATTTACTTCTATAAGAATGATTTAACTATTTAACATGAGTGGAATTGATATGTTTTTCCACTTTCAAGAAAAAAAAATACATTCATACATGAATTATCCACACAAATTAATTATACATTTACAAACTTTAATATTGTGTATTGCATGTGAATTAATAAACTAATAAATTTGATATTTTCAATTTAGATGGAAAATTGTAAATAAAAACATTTTTCTTTATTAAATACATTTCTAAATATATATTTAAATAAAATAAAATATAATAAAACTTAATTTGATGTTATTATTAATTGAGATTTATCTTAATTTTAGATTCGTTACATCAAAACCTTTTAAATATTAACATGCCATATATACCATACAATATAAAATTAAAATATACTATCATAAATCACAAAACAAATGAAACATACACTGAAATACGATATAAAACCTAATCCAAATTAAGTTTTTGGAATTCGACTAAAACGCGTTGAAATCACATTATTCAATGTTTTAATTATAATTAAAAAAAGTCAACACTTTTTATTCACCAACATCAAATTAGGTTAATATATTAATGTCCAATAACTTCGAAACCCTATGGATTTTAAGATTATAGTTGAAATATTAAGGAATATTTGGTTATAAGCATATATAATGTTCTCAAAACAATAAAAAACGTTTATTCCATAAAATACACGCACATGTCAACACGTGATATCTCTTTTGCGCTAGGCAATTCATGTTGTCACATTTCCAGCATGGTAACACATGTATAATTCTATGGACAAGTGGTAGAAAATGTGCAAGAAGCAAACATTATGAGAACGTTCATAACTTGCCACCCCCTAAGTGAGTAGCTATAGATATTGTTGGTAATGGAGATTATATGTTGGGTTATTTTTGTGAATGGAACCAATTGTGGAAGCAATTCAAGTAAACTAAGATTGGGGTTGTTGATGTTCTTAGGGTTTCAATTTCTAAAGGTGTGGGATTTGGATATGGATATGGATAGTTCTTTGTTTTTATGGGTGTATTTGTGTTATCACTGCATTTCCTATGCTTGTTAGGATACTGGCAGAGTTTAGGCTTTTCACTATTAATGTGGGGCAGATTTCTATTGCCACAACTATTGTCAACGATGTGGTAGTTTGGGTTCTTCTGACCCTTTTTGTCACTCTTTTAGGGGAAAACAAGATCCCTATAATATCAATCTATGTTCTACTATATAGCTTAGCATTTGTGGTTTTCATGATGGTTGTGGTGAAGCATGTAATGACCTGGATTGCCCATTGTTCACTTGACAACAAATTGGTGAATGAAACATTTGTTTGCATTACTCTAGCGAGAGTCTAAGAAGCTATATTTGTAACATATGTAATTGGAATTCACTTAATCTTTGTATTTTTTGTGTTCCATTTGATGATTCCCAAAGACAACCCATTTGCAAGAATTCTTGGTGAAAAGATTGAAAACTTTGTATCGAGTTTGTTGCTTCCATTGTATTTTCCCTCCAGTGGTTTAAAGAATATTGTAACAATGATCCATGGAAGCACGACCTGGGGTCTAATCCTTTTGGTTAATGTGACTACTTGTGCTGGCAAGATTCTAGGCATGTTTTTTTTTGCAATTTCCCACAAATTGCCTTTCAATCTAGATTTCCAACATTGTTTTGACATTTTTTGTAGCAATCTATGCCCTAGGATCAATGGGTAAGAGGCAGTTTCCAACAAAGGGCATGATAAATTCTTAAAGAATCAACAAACAACAATATTTATATCAAAGATATTGCTTCCTACAGAGGAATATCCCATGACGTACCTTCCATTTTGATAGCCACCATCATACTTTGGATCATCAGCACCAAGGTTTGGAATTTCCTTCTTTTGGATCATTAACACCAAGGTTTGGAATTTCCTTTTTTTCACCAACCACTTTTGATAAGATTCAATATTTCTTAAGAGTATGTTGTTCAAGATAGAGAGGTTGAAACCCCATTATGTTTCATATCTCTAAAGTGCAAACCTCATCAACCAAACATTCCATTAGAAACATTAAGAGAGTGTGTGTTATGTAATGATCTCAAACTCTCTTATGAAGCAAAGAAGGTTAAAATCGAGACATTATCAACTCCATCTTGATACTTGCAAGGCCTGGAACAATTTTCATATTGAATATTCATAATTAATAAAAAAATAGAACCTTAGTTTAAATTATAATGTCTAAATGCATCTAAAAATATAATAGAAAACAATGTTCTCTATCTAACTTCAGCTTTTAAATATGTCGTCTCATATGTTTCTATGTACACAAAACATCTCAAAGAAATTTATGTTTATGTGTAAAGAAAAATAATAATATGATTATTATAAAATAATAATAAATGCTATTTTTTCTCAATTCAGGGTAGAAATTACCACTTAATTAGAAATTTAAATGTAATTGTGCTAGTTATATCATATTTAATTTCATTCTTACTTTGTATTATCATTTCATGTATCTTCTTATTTTCATTTTTCTTCTTTTCTGGCATTTCCTAACATTAATTTTCACCTTCCTCTTCTTTCCCTTATGTTTATTTTCTCATTGGTCTATTCTATCTTTCACACTAAACTTTTTCCTTGAATCAACTTACAAAAAACGTGTTTGTGCAAAATTATAAGTTAATGCAATAATAAATATGAATATTACAGATGTTGCTTGAATGTTACGTTTTTTCGTGATAATATAGTTCCACTTTATTTGATATCTCATGTGTATATAAATTGTTACAGTGACGATATTGAAGGAAATGTCAGCGTACATGGTAGACCAGAGTTGAAGACAAACATGGCTTTCACAAGCTGATCCCATTTAATAGAAAAGTTTGTAATGACCACTTGGTCTCAAGTAGATCAAATTCTTCTACTCATTCAACTAGTATGGAACTGGTTCTATTCTCTTCCAGGATTTGGACGGAGTCAGGGCACTCACTTCTCTACCAGGAATCATAGATGGATTTTCTATGGATGGGGGTTGATTAATGATCCTCACATCAAATCTTTGGTTATGAGATATGTAGAGGAAAGGTGATGATCTCTCTCTAAAGGTGCCAACATGAACCTGACTCACTACTGCTCAAACAGTTATCTCGACGAACTTATACCTAGTCTCTACAGCTAGACACATAACAACCATAGTATTAAAATTGGACATGAATAAAAACAACCTTGATATTAGGCCAATTAATACCTCAAATCCTAAGCATGATAAAACTTAGGCTACAAATGAAATTCTATTGGAAAAATTATAATAGTTTACCAAAACATTGGGTTAAAACAATGAAAAAGCCTTTAATTTGCATGCAACACAATTAGAAAAATGACATAACATTTACAATAGTCCTTGTTTCCTTCACACAAAGACTAATAAGAGCATTATTCCATAGATTGTCCTTGTTTCCTTCACACAAGGACTAATAAGAGAATTATTCCATAGATTGATATTGTAGTAGTTCAATATGCAACATTAATAATAGAGCACGACTACTTCAATACTTAATAAATCCAACTAACCATTTTACTTATAAAAATGTTTCTAAAACATCTTTATTAGATAACACTTCTCTCAAAAAAATAATTGTAATAGTTCAATTCAGTCTGAATTGGTTGGGAGGGTTGTTACTTGATGGAAATTTCCTTCCAAATAATTTAAAGATAATTTAAGAATCAATTTGCAATGCATTAATAATAAAATTTTTATATAACTAAGTTTCCTTGCCTCGATGTAGATTAGTCCTCATATGTAGAATTATTAGTTTGGGGAAATCACACTTGGAGGTCATGTGTCCTCCCAATAAACATAACACATAGTAATAGGTATTTCCCACTAAACATGGATTAATTTAAATGAGAATAAAGGGTAACACTCCCTAAGTCCTATACAAAAAAAACTCATTTTTCCAAATAATAGTAATTTGTCAAAATCCTACTAAACAGAGTAATTCTGTGGTGGAGATCCCACTGAATTATTGCACCAACATACCTCTCAAGGTTTTGGCATGTAAAAACCCTTCCACTCATGCTCTTGGTATCGTAGTACCTCTAACATTGGTGTTATTCTTCCAATTAAGTATGACGCACTATGTTGGGCCTTAGTACCCCCCTTAGGCTATGTACACCCCTTGCCTCTACTTACATACTCAAAAAATGCTTGAGCAGTCTTCAACTAATTCAAATACCAACATAGACTGATAACAATTCCCGTTCTCAAGATAACAACCATCCATAACTCAAAGGAAAGACCCATCAATGGTAGTATTCCTCTTCTCTCTTCCCAAGAACCAGAATCATAATGGCTTTCCTTTTGTAAGATCCTCCCTATCCAAATACCTTTCTAAGAGTAATCAACACACCTAAATAATGTTAGGGTGAATTGTGGTTAGGAATAAGAATACTTAGGTCACATGATAAGTATTTAGTATGATAAAACCAACCCCCTTGGGCCTTAAACCCTAATTCAACTTAAGAATCATATTTTAGATCAATATTTCCCTTCCCAAGTCTCACAAGGTACTAACTTCTAGGTTGACTATCCTCATTGAGAAAAAGTCTTTTCCTTGGGCATGAGTTTTTCCACATTATTACTATTCATCTGGGTTGCTCCTAACATATGACCAAGGTCAATGTAGGTCCAAGGATCATAAATATTAGCTTCATCATTCCTCAAGTAACTTGTTAGATTATGAAAGACATCTAATTACATCACTAAACTAACTAGTCATGGGAAAACATGGGGCACAACCATAAATCAATATATTTTTATATCCTTTAATCATCAAAGATAATCATTTTGATAATTAATCATGATAATATATGTGTTATAATTATAAAGTGATACATTAGTTATATACCAAATCAAATGGAATAACTATCCATATGCAAGTAACCTTTCTCACACAAGGTTCCCATATCAACATATCCTAGTCAATAAGTTAAGTAATCATTCAAAATAATCTTATGAGATTAATATTGTCTTCAACATATAATTATACTATTCATAGCCCGATGGGTTAGCTCGAGTGGATAATTGTTATGGTTTTAAAGAAAGAGGTCTCAGGGTCAAGTCCCTATCCATATACATTGTAGAGATTTTTGAACCTCACAAGATGTCCCCGTCGAGTTAGGCCCCATAATCAGGGTCGACGGATTACCCCGTTTGCCATCCATGGATCATGGGGAAGTACTCAAAGGGTTTTCCGTGAGGGTTTCCTTGGAAAAAATAATTATACCATTCACAAAAATGATAATATCTACAAGCCAAAATAATATCTCAAGATGCATGAAGTAATAAGGCGGTTCACCATACCCTCGTATAGGGTGTTGGGGAAGAATTATGTCAATTCCAAAAAAATTATGTCAATTCCAAAAACATTATGTCAACTACCTCAACCAAGGACAAGCCTTAACTAGGTCCATAATGAAAAGAGAGAGACATAAGACGACATCATTAAAGATGGTTTGTGCCAAGAAAATAGATATTCAAGCTCGAGGAAGTGGAATATGTCAACTCCACAAAGACATGGTTATAGAATACAAAGGTTTCTCATTTGTCTTGTATTTAAATTTCTTAGTAGACTAGTTTCCAATCTTGGTATTCTTCTTTGGAATTTTTTTCTCATCCTACCAATCTTGGGTTTTCATTCTTGGCTCACCAAGCTTGGTTCACCTCCTTGGAATTTTGATTGAGTCATTGGTTGGTGGATCCTTTGGTGGGAAAGGAAAGGATCTAATATGGTGGGAAAATTAGAATATGGGAAAGGGGAAACCAACTAAGGGATATGCAAAGGGATTTTGAGAAAATGAAATGATACTTCAGCCCTAGGTTTGAGATACTTGTATAATAGGGAAATGTCTTTAGTGATGGTAATAATAGCAACTTATAATAGTCAATTTTCTACAACGATTAAGCTAGAGGTGGTTGAAATTGAAAATAGGGTTGGGGAGAAAATATACATGAAATCCAACAAAAAATTAAAGGAGGATATGTTTACATGGTTTCTAGATTGATGCATGAGCATCCATATGGTTTTGGTAATATTGCATCACCTAAAAACATTTTTAGTTCAATTTCAAGTTTTTTAGATATCCAATGCACAAAATAGTGTTTTATTCTTTTCACTAGTGCACATTCATACCTTAGGATAAAAATATGAATTTGGTATATGTTGTATTGGAGTTCTTTCTATAAATAAACACCAAATTTTAGTATAAGAAAGTGAGTTTAGAGCCTGCACCCAAGTCCATAGCCAATACGTAGAGAAATTCTAGATTTCACTTATGCACAAATGATGGCTTAGTATTTTGATCAGTGCACACTCATATTTTTGAAGAAGGGATTGAAATTTGGATAGGATGTCAAGGATACAAACTTATATGTGCTCACCAATGTCNCCAAGTCCATAGCCAATACGTAGAGAAATTCTAGATTTCACTTATGCACAAATGATGGCTTAGTATTTTGATCAGTGCACACTCATATTTTTGAAGAAGGGATTGAAATTTGGATAGGATGTCAAGGATACAAACTTATATGTGCTCACCAATGTTCAACAAAGGTTATTCAGTTTTGATTCTGTGCAAATGCCTTGATATAGCATGCCAAGTTTTTCCAAATTTTTGTAGAAACATGGATTTAATGTTTTGTCTTGCATGTAATCAATATTTGGAATTAGAGTCTAATTTTTTTTATAGGATGTATAAGACATATTCCTCTACCTTTCCTTAAAATTTCATTAAAATGTATTGATCTTAAGTGGTTCAATAAATTCAACTATAGAGCATGACAAGAATAGTCCAAAAAAAATTCCCCATGCATATTTTCATAATTTAGCTTTGAATATTCAAACTTTGAATTATGGATTGCACTTGTAAGGTCAAGAGATAATAATTATCTTTTATTATTCGAATTACGTAATTGTTTGAGATACCAAGGAAATGAAGAGTCGTGGGATCCGAACAATCACTTAATCATGGCTTAAATATTTGAAGCCATGATGTGATGGGGGCCTTTGGTCTCTCGTAGAATAGGTTGTAAATTGAGTTTGTGTAGGATCCAAATACCTTGATGTTTTTGTAAATTTAAGGAACTGATAGTTGATGTATTCTAATTAAAGACCGAGTTCTATGTTCCTGATTTCGTATGTAATCGCTCTTAATTGCATGGTTTTCTACTACGAGTTTATGCTCTGTAATTTTGATCATAGCCTAGTGTTGGATCAAGCAATATCATAGTGACTTATAGTTTTGGAAGAGGAAAAGATCAACATATGAGATTTTTGCAAGTAGTATTTTGATTATTGGAAAATATTATGTCTGTGTTGAGTAAGTTTTGATGGTAGAGGTTACATTAGCAATCATAAATTACTAGAGTATTCCTTGGAGACAGTACCAAGATTCCATTGGTCCATAAGTGGTAATTAAAGTGAGAATTACTACAAGAGTGGAATAAGCATGTCACACATGAGAAGAAATTAGAGGAACTGGAGAAATATAGAATATCAATAGATGGAAAATATGAGATATCAAACAAAACCAATGGAATAAATGAGAAGAATAGAAGACTTGGAAGCTAAACTTACTAGAAATGTCAGAGAAGAATCATAACCAAAACCTAATGAAGAATAAAGAGAAGATGACCATGGAAGAGACAGGAAGAGACCCTATTATGCATTTGGTCCAAATTTTGAAAGAAATAGGTAATGCTAGACTAGAATTTTCAAATTATGGTGGTATATTGAAAGTTGAGAATTTAATTGATTAGATAGGAGAACTAGACATATATTTTAATTATGAGAAAATTGAATACCCCCATAGGGTGAATTTTTCTACCACCAAGTTGAAGGGGCATGCATATTTTCGGTGGGATTGTGTTAAGAAATATATAGTTCATAAGCACAAGGAGAAAATTACGATGTGGAAGAAAATGGTAAGTAAGATGAAAGAAAAATACTTACCTATGGATTATCATGAAAACAAGCCTAGAATTTGAGGCAAAAGGAGACATCAACCCAAGGTTACACCAAAAAAATTATTTAGATTGTGAATTATATTAGGCATTAAGGACTCAAAATTTTAGAGGGTCGTAAGGTATGCCAATGGCCCATGATTTCAAATTCAAGATGAGATGAGCACTCATTATTTTCATATTATAGATGAATCATACCATATTTTTGTTAGAGTTGAAGAAAATATTCATAGAAGATAGGATAGTTCTTGAGGAAGAGGTCATGATATGATATCTCTCTTCCTCTTGACCTGCCCAATCCAAGGAATTTACCCCTTCACTGCTCTCATTCCATCGGGTGTCCCATTTGTTTGTCAGGGTATCTCTAGTGCAGGTAACCATGAATCTCACTACTCATATCTCAAGGGAACTCACTGCTAGCAAAATTATCAGGAAACAACAACAATAAGTTACTTGTTGTTGCAGTGAAACTCTCATAGGAGTTCACTCTTTGGGCCTGACAAATTGGTTCTTTTGCAAGCCTAACAACTTTCTTCTTCAATATTCAGCTCCAAAAAATCTCCAGAACTCTCCCTCCATCATTGCTACAGTTCCAGTGCACTTCTTCTTGTTGTATGCTTACTATCATGCAAAAATGTGTATGAACAAAAAATGATGTTCTCTCCCATACAAATTTCCTCCTCCTTTTTTTTGCTTGACTCACACTTTTCCCCAAGCTGAATGTACTTTAGTTCAACTCTCAATAACTATGGGATGTGACTAATTACACCCACCATCTTACAAATGTTTAATGATTGGAATTTTCCACACTCAAGGGAAAAATAAGAAGGTTCACTAAAAACATTAAAAACAAGAAAAATATTCGGGAATTAAACTCAAAGATAAAACCCCCTTTCTAGATCCCTCCTCTCTTGTGGATTAATTAGGCCCCATCCCTTTCCATGTCCCCTAACAGTTGGCATCACATTCTATTTATTAAAAGTTCAGAAATACATTTTGCATATTACATTGCTTGACTTAGCCATTCATTATATCTACACTAAGCATTAATTAATTGGGTATTATAGTGGGGATGTTGCATTCCCCCTCCCATAAAATTGAGTATCGCCCTCGTTTCACAACACTATGTAGAAATACATGTACAATTTACATCAAATTATTGAGGAAAGAAACAAAATTCTACAATTTTTATAACTCTAAGACCAGTCTTCACCAAACTCTCATGTTCCTTTCATTCTGATGACCCTAGGAGCATGCCCCCTTCAATGTTCTCAGTCCATCAGTTTGCATCATTATATTATCAGGGATATCAACACAGGTGACCAGAACTCTAAGATGTGATTCAAGAAATGTAACTGTCCCAAAAAGGAGTATTGCATTTTTTTATCTTTTGTTTTTTTCAAAATTGTTAAAAACATTGCAGGTATTCCTCTAGCATAGTTTCTTCATTCTCCCATGTAGTGTCTTCAATATTGTAATAGGTACATTGAACCTTTACCAAGCCTATATATTTTTTCCAGAGCACCTTGACTTTTCAGTCCAGGATGCGCACAAGATCCACTCGGAAGTCTCCTTCGTGTTCCACTTGGATCACATACCAATCAATTATGTTGTTAGGGTTAGGCACACATTTCTTTAATAATGACACATGAAATATATGATGCACTCTCATGGATGCAGGAAACACTAGCATATATGAAACTGACCCTATCTTCTCTAAGATTTCAAAAGGCCCACAATATCTTGCCACCAACTTTGGGAAGCAACCCAATCTTAGCAAACTTCTCTTCACTTTCACTTTCAAAAATACATGTTCTCCCACTTTAAAATATCTAAATAATAATAATTATGATATGCAAATCTCTTCCACCTATCCTAGGAAGCCTTTAAATTCTACCTAATCTTTGTCATATTCTCTTCCATTTCCTTTAACAAATTTGACCCGATGACAACTCTCTCTGTTGGGTTACGTTAGAATATGTATACCCTTAGGAGTTAGTTAAGATCAACTTGGTATAATGTGTCGTTAGGTAAAAGTTTGTTTCTTAGTGTGTTTCATTAGTATGCATTTGTAGTTAGAAAATATGACGATCATGATATGTTCCCGACATAGAGTGATCTGACGACTCATATTCTCCTTGATCTTAATGGATACATTGATCCATGGATTAACAACCAATTGGTAAATGATATTTATTTAAATAGCATGGAGGGTCATTTGTCAATGATCAATTGTGAGAAACTCTCGTGTAACTCTCTTGTAAATATTTGCTTTTGCATTAATAAATTACTCCAAGTGGCCATGTTGGCTAGGGTCGTGGGTGTTTCCCCACATGGATTTTACCACATAAAAACATCAGTGTGTTAATATTTGATCTAGTTGTGTGAGTGGTCACTGAAAGTGTTCATCCTCTATTGGAATACATGTGTTTTCGAACATGGTATTAGAGCACATTTGAAGACCTGCTCCCATTGTAGATCTAGATCTTGAAGACGTGTTGTCGCATCTCTAGTTTCTACCATTTCCATACATTTATGGGCTGAGAGGACTATTCTTTTTCATTCGGAGCACTCAGTTCAGTTAGGAATGATTTTTGTTTCACTCAAAAAGGTTTCCATTTTCCCAATATATGACCATTTCAGTTAAATCCAAAGGTATAAAGCATGAATATGCACTTTCAAATTTTTACATAGACAATATTTTGGTTTTATTTTGGCTTTTTGTTTTTTATATCTGGGTTGCTACTCTTTTAGCTCTGTTTATTCCATTTTCCCTACACTTTGTGCGATCTTGAAAATCATAAACATAGCGGAAAGGGTTTTATGTCTATATATGCTCTTTTCCATGTGCTCTGTGTGATCTTAGTAAATCAGAAACATAGAGAAAAATTGCATTTTCTGGGTAAGTTAACCAAGATCTAACCTTTGTTGTTGAGAAGAGAATTTGTGTGTGTGTGTGTGTGTGTGTGTGTGTGTGTGAATGCATGAAAATATTTTTTTATTGAGCATGCACTCCAAGGTCGTCTTCCACAACAACAACAACAACATTTCCAATCCTTCTTCTTAAGACTATAATGTGTTTTGTGCTAGCTCACTTGGTTGAAAGTTAATTTACTTAGTAAGAGGTCTTGTTTTCAAGTCTATTTTTTGTTACTTTTTATTTGACAAGTTCATGCATTCAAAGTGCATTTCACTTAATTATAAAAGTGAATCACTATTAAATAACCTTAATATTTTATTTTAAGTTGTTTGTTTTGCATGGAACTTTTATTTAAAAAAGTAAATTCATTGTAAAAATGATTCTCGCTTATTCTACAAAAGTGGGTCACGTCAAAAGTAACTTATGTAAAGGTGAGCTTGTAGGAAAAATTAGATAATGAGGAGCATTACTACATGGACCAACTTCTACTTTCCATGTGGCTCTTTGATTATTGTTTATGCATTTTTTTAAAAGAGCATAACTTTCACATCCGAAGTCTATTTTCAGTGCCATTTTTTTTAAACAACCTATTTTTTATATTTTTCCATCTAGACCATAAATTTCATCTTTTTCTGCATATTTTAATATGGCATCTCCCAGTGATATTTTTCTTACCAGTACCAACTACTTCTCATGGAAATCTCATATGGAAGATGTATCAAGAAGTAAAGGCTTGTATCAAATTATCTTGGGAAAAGAACTAGAACCCATTGATGATGAAAATAAAGTCAAATGGGCTAATAAGAGTGATGAAGCATGTGGACTCATTAGAATGTCCATCTCTCCTGATTTAAGGTTTCACCTTCAAGGAATTGATGCTCTCGATGCAGCTTGGACTAATCTTGAATTTGTGTTTGGTAAACACAATATTATTCGAGCCCACCAAAAATAAAATTAGTTAATGAATCTAAGTCCTAGTGATTTTCCTTGCATTAAATATTATTTATCTAAGTTCAAGACACTTAGAATTTCATGTATAGACTAAAAAATAGATTTGAAGGAATATGATGCATCTATATTATTATTTCTAAGCTTGGTAGTGCATATTATGTTTTTGTATCTACCTTTTATGCCACTAGAGAAGCTCTAGGTGTAGATTTTAACCTTGTACAATATTTACTACAAACAGATTTTTAGTAAAAGAACAAAAAAGATACAATGGAAAATACAAACATTACATAGATATTTTTCCCCTAGAAACCCAAACTAGGAAAACCAGGATATTCTATATTCATTCATAGTGATACATTGTTTACAATACAACATAAATATAGGAGCCAGCGACATCCAAAACCCTAACCCAATGACCTAGATGAGTCAAAATCCCAAATTACTTAACCAGAAATAGAAAACCATTGGAAAAAAATGATGTGTCGAAAAATCGCTCAACAATGGACACGAAAAACAAGGAAAAAATGTGACACGTTTCTTGAGGAAAAAAAAAATCTCGAGGGGATTGCCCCTGCACCCCTCAAACCCTCCTACTCGTGCAAAGAATATAGTTCACATACCCAACATTCTCCCACTTGTTATTTTCTTTGCATACAGGGTTACATAGTCAAAAATCCAAGGCAACAATGCCCATGGATCCTCTACACCAAGAGAACTTCTCGGTGCTCACAGATTTTGTTAATGAATCTACAACATTCTTCAAAGTGTCCACCTTCATCAACGAAACTTCATTTTCTTCAACCATGTCTCTCACAAAGTGATATTGAATATCAATATGCTTTGTCTTTGAATGATAAGTTGGGTTCTTCGCCAAAAACATTGCACTTTGACTGTCACAATATATCCTTACATCTTGTTGTACCAACCCAATACCTGAACACAATCTTTGTAACCATATTGATTCCTTACTTGCGTGAGTGGTTGTCATGTATTCAACTTATGTAGTTGAAAGTGACACTACAATCTGTCTTTTTCTCATCCAATTTATTGCTCCTCCAAACAGGTTAAACACATACTCACTTGTAGATCTCCTATGATCCAGATCCCCAGCCCAGTCTGCATCAACAAATCGATGTATATCCAACACTCTAACCAATCCCGATCTTCCTTGGTAGCACAATCCATAACTAGCAATGCCACACAAATACTTGAAAACCATTTTTACTGTGGTCTAATGCTCCTTCCCTAGTTTTGACATATACCTTCTCAAAATTCCCATTGCATGTGCAATGTCCAGTCTAGTACAGACCATTGCATACATCAAACTACCAATTGCACTTGCATATGGAACATGAGACATGTCCTCCTCCTCTTCCCGTGTCTTTGGACATTTATCCACATATAACTTTACACCAACAGGAATAGGAACCTTGATCGATTTACATTCCTGCATATTAAACCTCTGCAATATTGTCTCAACACATTTTCTCTGATTTTACCATAGTTTCCTCTTTTTCCGATCTCTTTTAATTTCCATGCCCAAAATGAAATTTGAAACACCGACATCCTTCATGTCAAATTTAGAGGACAACTGAGTTTTCACATCCTGGATAATCTCCTTGTTATTTCCTATCAGCAACATGTCATCCACATACAAGACCAAATAAATCAAATGATCACCAATTAATTTAAAACACACACAATGATCCTCTTTGCTTCTTGTGGAACCAAGTCTCAATATATAAGTATCAAATTTTTGATACCACATCCTTGGTGATTGTTTTAAACCATATAGGGACTTTTTTATCTTGCATACCAACTCCTTATTTCCCTTCACAACAAATACTTTTGGTTGATTCATATAGATTTCTTCTTCCAGATCCCCATGTAGGAATGATGTCTTCACATCCATCTGTTCTACCTCAAAATCAAATGCAACAACA
>JASDQU010307186.1:530-66994 GCA_032191745.1 Picea mariana
ATGTGGTTTTCTCCCGATTTGGGTTTCCACGTAAAACACTGGTGTACTGTGTATGTGTATGTTTGTTCATTTGTTCATTGCTTATTTACTCTGCAGTTATTGGATGATAATGCTTCATTGATATAACATTTGGATTATATGGTTAAAAAGGATTAGATTGCTCCATTACTGATTCACCCCTCCTCTTAGTAATCCAACAGAATTAGATATAATGGATAATTTGTTTTCCCCAATAGAGTTTAGTCAGATGAATGGATATCCTCATGACATACCTGAGAAATCAATTGAAAAAATACAAACTTTTTAGGGAAATAATGCAGTAACTGCTAAAAAACACATAAAATCCCGTCAACTGTGTATTGGGAAATGGTGCATGGGAAATGCACACAACCACATTGATGTTAAGATGAGGCTTTTTGCCTTGTCATTGGAAGAGGATGCATTTGATTGGTTCGTTGGACAGGATGATAACAAGTTCAGCACACTTAATGATCTAGTTAATGCTTTTCTTGAAAGGTGGGGTGATAAGAAAGAGCACCGACATTTGTTGGCAGAGCTTCATACAATTAAGAAAAAGGAGAATGAAACCATGGAGAAGTTTGAAAAGAAATTTGATGATTTGGTCAACAGTCTTCATACAGACATTAAACCTCCCACTGCTTCAATTCTCATCTATTATATTGAAGCCTTGGGCGGCGAGTTGAGATATCAACTCAAGGATAAAGATACAACAACTCTGAAGCTTGCACAAGAGGTTGCAATTAAGATTGATAGAAACATACAAGCTTCAGGAAAGTCAAATCTGCCTGGGTTTACTCGAGGAAATTCATCTACCTCTAAACAAGCAGAGTTAAAAGATAAAATTGTTTCAAGAGAAAAAGATTATTCAATAGACCCTTTAAAAGAGTTAATTGAGGTAATAAAAGTCATGGAGGCAAATCATGCATCCCAGTTAAATGCCATGTAAAACAGATTAATTGCTATGGAAAGTTCACAATCTAATTGTTTCCCCCAAGGAGAAATGGAATACAAGAATGGCAGAAAAGGGGACCTCCACATGATCATAGACCTCCTAATCAGTTGGAAGAAACAAACATGGTAAATCATGAGGCTCCCCCCTACTGTAGAGCTTGTAAAGATTTCTATGAGGAATCAACTTGTCCGGTTTTTTGTCAAATCAATGCGCAAAGACTTCCATAGACGAACAATTATGCTAGCCATTCAAGACGTTCAGACTATATCAACAATGTGAACAAACCTCACCCTATTTCAAAAAAGAAATGGGAACAATTTAAGGAAACTGAAAAATGTTACCACGCTATATGGTGAGAAACCTACTCCTGAACATGTTATCGCACAATTTGTACTTGCCCAAAATCCAAAGGCAAGTGGACAGTAAAGTGGCGTAACAGGAGGTTGTCCTATCACTGTCACCTAAATAAGACACCTCTTTCTCTTTAGGGGTGAAAGCCCAGGGGAGACGTCCCGAGTGACCTGGGGGTTTGAGAAGGCAAAGGTAATGGTATCAAGAAACGTTATCACCTCTCACAAGTCACACCAATCAAAAAGTCCCAAAGGTTTAGCAATATGAAGCAAAGATATGCTTAAGTGTACCTGCCCAAAACAAGACAACAAGAAAACACTATTTTGCAAGTAACAATTGATGTTAGAGCTTCGTAAAACCTTGGACTTTCAATAAAAGAAATAAGTTGATGTATAAGATGAAGAAAACAGAAATTTATACCAGCAATGTATATATATTAATAGTTTCACAATCAAGCCTTGAATAAGCTTAAAAAAAAACCCAAAATGGTAAACTAAAATTAACAATATGCTAGCACTTGTCAAAAGCTAAGAAGGCAATGTAAAAATCAACTTTAACAATTGCTTTTAGGACCTTTACTGCTGCAATATATGGTTGTAGCTTACTTTTGTAACAACAGCAAGAATGTTAGTGGATTAGTCTAATCTAGGGTTAGGAGTAGTTGGAAAATAGCTTGAGGTAAATGGTTTGGGGGTTGTTTTCATCAATCAACCAAGTATGAGGTATAAACCAATGTCTTTAGGGTTAATGGAGTCACTTTTTGCAGCAGCAATCTTGAAGGAAACAAATGATAATGTGTGAACTAAAGACAAGAGGGAGAATGATTAAGGTGTTGGTAACCGAAGGCCTCAATCACCAAACCCTAGAAGGAAAACGACCACTAGGAAGTAGGTAACCCTAGGCCCTAGCGGTTTTCCTTCTTCTTTAGCTCAAGTTTGAGATAAATAAAAGTTTGATGAAGCAATGATGTTAGAGTGCTACAAAGGTAGGGCTCTAGCACATGCTTCAATGGATATGTCTTCTATCAAAATCTAGTAGGTGGATAGCTATTGAGATAAGGACAATAACATGTGCTTAATCTTCTAGGGTTTTACATTAGCAATTTCATAATCTTAATAAATGTAAAGTAAAAGATATCATAATCATTCAAAGAAAGAAGAATTGTATATTTTTACTTACATTCACCAAGAATAATCTAGCAATATGCCCTAGTTGAATACTTTCCACCAAATAAATTGCCAAAATACACCAAGACAAGCCTCCTCCAAGAGTTGTGCACCACTTAATTTCAGCCAATAAGCCTTAAAGAGGCCGAATTTCAGACCTCACTTGTGTGAGTGAAAGAATGATGATAAAATGAAAGGGATACTTCCCTTATTTATACAATCCAAATGACCTTTAATTACAAAATTAGGTCAAAAAGGCCGACATGGCCAGTTACATCAAATATCCAATTTTTTACATAAAATTGAAAAATTAAACCCTAAAACATGCAAAAAAGGTGATTTCATGCCCTTCTAGGGTGATGTTGGGCCTCCCAAGTGAGACATTGGCCTCCAGGAGAAAAACGTTAGGCCTTCCAAGGCCTCCAGATCATGCCACACGTGCCACTTGGCACACAACTGCCTCCATCATGTCCATCTGACGTTGGGTGACATCAAGGGTCAAAAAGGTGATGTCATGGGCCTTCAAAGGCCAACGTTCAAGGGAAAAGGCAAGACCCCCTTCGGTCCAGGCCTGCTAAGCTATCTCTGGAGGAACGCCCTCCTCTCTCTCTGGTGCAAGCCTCTGGTATATGTCTACCCCTGGCTGGGGTCTCAACATCCATTTGGTGGGCTTTTAGCCCTATGGAGGTCCGAGCTAATCATCTCCCCATATGTACCTGTCCATCAAGTGTGGTTCTGCAGCAACAACAAGTACACCCTCCATGGGCTCATAAGTCACAGGGATCATAGAAATGTCAATCACATCTAATAATCAAGTTACCCAAACATGTGCATAAAACCCCCCTTTTCCCAGACAAGTGCTCAAAGATGTTATGCTATTCTACAAGCCAGGTTTGGAGAGGGTTCTGGGATATCCTATTGGGCCAATTCTCCTTAGGTATGGGGTGTTTCCAAGTGAAGACCAATCCAAGTTATGTAAGTGCATGAGATGGTGTGGGGGATGTTTAGGGAAGGGGTGCAACGATGACAGGAAAATGTAGGTCTTACCTGTGGGTGCCTTTGAAGAGGGTGAGTTGCACATTGTCATGGATGCAATTGTTTCCTAGCCCATTCAATTCCCTTTTTACTTCTTATCTTGTTGTTTTTTATTTCAAGAGAATAGTTGGGGGACACTGCCCTGGCATGGTGACCAGTGGTGACAGCGTTACCCACAAGCATTTCATGGAGATGAGAACGATGGCTCATGATGAGACCCCCTTTCTCTTGACTATGCCACCAAGAGCCACTACCTTGGTGTGGTGACCGGATGAATAGTAGTGTCATACCGCTACATGCCCATGGACCAAATAAGTTGGCTCGTGATGAGACCCCCTACCCACCAACTAGTACTTGATTTTTATATTTTTTATGGGTCCCCCCTTTTTCTTACTGAGAATCCTTTTATTGCTTTCTCGGGGATCCCTGGGTGAAGCATCTCAAGGTTTGATCTTTTGGATTTTAACTTTTTCCAGCTACTTTTACCCTCTGAGCCTTTAGCCCCTTCTTCCCACAAGGCAAGGTACAACCCTTACTAGCTTGGAAAACCCAATTCCCGAACCAATATAGGGGATAGATGAGAAGGAAGATGATGAAAAGTGATAAGTATGGAAGGAATGGACGATGACCTTTCATAAACCCACCTAGTGGCAACTCACTCCTAAGGGAACCAACTTGCTAAGTCATTTTGTCATCCCCCCCAGGTATGGACAAGTCAAAAGGCATAAAGTCCAAGCACATGACATGAAGCAAAAGAGAAATAAATGCACATATTCAAATGCTTTGAGAATCAGAGTGACACATACCATGATACCCGAAATCATTACCTCATGGAGCAAGACCCACTACTACTTCAAAACCAGGTCGATGGGATGGATGTTGTCGCTGCTGACAGAATGGAGGCATTGAAGAAGAAGGATGGGCCCTCCAGGGTTAGGCTCAAGTCAATATGGCTCTTGGTACTCCATGTCTAGGACTTGTGGGCCTCAAGACATAATCTCCTTAGTTATCCCTAGGATAGGGGATAACATCTGGCTCCAACTCGAGGACATGTGCTCACTGTAGAGCGCATGAGAACCTCAGCATCTCTGGTATGACCTATGACTTGCTAGATCTCATTAGAAACGATCAGTAATCATTTGGGGTGGTGATATCACCCTTGGCTCATATATGATAAAATTAAATACAAGTAAGCAATCATATATACAAATGGAAATACAACTACTCTAGCATTAAATGCAGATGGTATATATAATGAATGCAAATGCCTACCTACTTACCTGTGCTTACCTGTTGGTTGAATGCTAGGTGTAGTCAAATAGTGAGTGAAACCATCCTAGCAATGTCTCATAATGCCTGCCTCTGTGCTTCATCGTAAACCAAAACAATGATAAGTCAAGCACAAAAATAACATGAGTTAGAGAATGTATTGTATCATCGAAAATCGTAAAGTCTAGCTCACGGAGGCGGAAGGGAGGGACAAAATCATGCCAGTTCACACCTTTAGGAAAGTAATCAATCCATTTCAGAAAGGGATTGTGAAAAATCAAAGGTTCAATAGACCAACTCAAAGAGTATGAAGGTTGGTTACCTTGGACGTCTTCACAATCTGAGGTCTGGGAAGGGACTAGCAAGGACCTAGAAGATGACTGACAAATTCTTAAGGGAAGGCTGAAAGACTAAGATGACAGACTTGTTCTTGAGGTATTCAACCTACCCTTGAATTATAGGTTTTGCCTCGGAGGAAACTTAAGACAAAGGACATGCTTCCCAACTACACCTTTAATGACATAGAAAGATAAAATAGTCGAAGGGAGATGGAAAACATTATCACAAGGATCCTTCTCCAGGCAAACGATGTCCCTATCTCTATCAAGATCTGAGCACAACGGTGGTTGATAATCTTCTTCATGGAATAAATCCAAGTGCTCAAAGAAATAATCATCAAAATCCTCAAGGTATGATCAAAAATCACTAGGAGAATATAGCACCAGGTAATCCTTGGGTGTCTGAAAAAGGTTTGTAATCATACCATCTCCTTGTTTCCAATTGTCAAAATTAGTAACCTGATATGATAGTTGTAAAAGAAACTTTTGGAAATGACCCTCAATGTCGTAAATGGGATCCTCATTAGGACCAATCACATCCCACTTACGCCTTCCAACATGTATAAACTCATCAATATTATCAACAATGTCACTACTTTTATCATAACATGAAGGATTTAAAGCATCCAAGGGCTCCTTCAGTACCTCTTCTCTTTCCAAATCACAAAACAAAGCATCATCAAAAGTTTGGAAAGGGAGGTAACTTACCATGTTCACTTCTTTTTGTGTGGGAGCATCATCAGCTTGGATGACTTCATCAAATGGAAGAGGGTTCAGTACTTCACTAAGACTCATCTCTTCATCTTCATTGGAAAATGAAGGAGCTAACTCTTCCAAGGGTTCCTTTACTTCTTCACCTTCTGAATCATAGAACAAAGTGTTATTCAAAAACTGGAAAGTAAATGACTCACCTCATTCTCTTCATCTTGTGTTGGAGAGACAGGACCTTGGAGAGCATCATCAGACAGAGGAGCAGTTACCAGTGCTTCATCCTCATAATTCACTTATTTAGTTAAATCTTCACTGCATTCTATTGAATCATGGGAAAAATCTTGCTCCTCTTCAAGGGTTTGACAATTTTCTTCATAAATTTATCCTTCTATATCATAAGGTTCTTGGTATTGAGTAAGGTACACACCCCTAAGATCTCCCACAATCTCAGTGGTGAATCCTTCATCCTCTAGGGCTACCGCGATATTATTAAGGGCATCTTCTTATGTCAGGAATTGCGGTTTCACAAACTCAATAAACCTACTGACGAGGTCTACGAAAGATGAAATACCCCTATCTTTGAAACAACACTTAAACCAATCTTGCAAAAAATATGGAAGAGAGAGTATGAATAGTTTTACCAGAACATCCTCCCCTCCCAATTCTATCTCGCTTATATCCTTCAAGAATTCTACAATGTGAGTAATTGGGAGGCCTCCAAATCTTGGAGAGTTGATCGACCATTTTGTATCAAAATAATGCAGGTATCCTTGAAAACTTTTGAAATCAATAGTTGGATACACTTGTTCCCAAGGCGCCATGATCCCATAACTTGGAAATATCATAGAATTGAGAGTAAGGTGGCACCTTAGAAAAGGTTAGTGGAGTCGCCAGATAATTTTCTTGAAACTATCAAAGGGATGAGGGAATTACCCTCGATGGAGTCGCCAGGTAAGCTTTGTAAAGTAGAAGGATTTTGAGGAAAGGCTTCCCGAAAAGTGTCGTCTTTGAGGAGAATTGACTCAGTGTTCCCCGACAATGGTGCCAAAATGTTATCGCACAATTTGTACTTGCCCAAAATCCAAAGGCAAGTGGACGATAAATTGGGATAATAGGAGGTTGTCCTATCACTGTCTCCTAAATAAGACACCTCTTTCTCTTTAGGGGTGAAAGCCCAAGGGAGACGTCCCCGGTGACCTAGGGGTTTGAGAAGGCAAAGGTAATGGTATCAAGAAAAGTTATCCCCTCTCATAAGTCACACCAATCAAAAATTCCCAAAGATTTAACAATATGAAGCAAAGATATGCTTAAGTGTACATGCCCAGAACAAGACAACAAGAAAACACTATTTTGCAAGTAACAATTGATGTTAGAGCTTTGTAAAACCTTGGACTTCCAATAAAAGCAATAAGTTCATGTATAAGATGAAACAAACAGAAATGTATATACATTAATAGCTTCACAATCAAGCCTTGAATAAGCTTAAAAAACGACCCAAAATGGTAACCTAAAATTAGCAATATGCTAACACTTGTCCAAAGCTAAGAAAGGAATGTAAAAATCAACTTTAACAATTTTTTTTAGGAGCTTTTACTTCTGTAATATATGGCTGTAGCTTATTTTTGTAACAGCAGCAAGAATGTTAGTGGATTAGTCTAATCTAGGGTTAGGAGTAGTTGGAAAATAGCTTGAGGTAAATGGTTTGGGGGTTGTTTTCATCAATCAACCAAGTATGAGGTATAAACCAATGTCTTTAGGGTTAATGGAGTCACTTTTTGCAGCAGAAATCTTGAAGGAAACAAATGATAATGTGTGAACTAAAGACAAGAGGGAGAATGATTAAGGTGTTGGTAACCCAAGGCCTCAATCACTAAACCCTAGAAGGAAAACGACCACTAGGAAGTAGGTAACCCTAGGCCCTAGCGGTTTTCCTTCTTATTTAGCTCAAGTTTGAGATAAATAAAAGCTTGATGAAGCAATGATGTTAGAGTGCTACAAAGGTAGGGCTCTAGCACATGCTTCAATGGATATGTCTTCTAGCAAAATCTAGTAGGTGGATAAC
The DNA here is from genome assembly GCA_032191745.1 of Picea mariana. Classification (NCBI taxonomy): domain Eukaryota; kingdom Viridiplantae; phylum Streptophyta; class Pinopsida; order Pinales; family Pinaceae; genus Picea; species Picea mariana. The sequence goes on from JASDQU010307186.1 coordinate 8,436, forward strand.
TATTGAGATAAGGACAATAACATGTGCTTAATCTCCTAGGGTTTTACACTAGCAATTTCATAATCTTAAAAAATGCAAAGTAAAAGATACCATAATCATTCAAAGAAAGAAGAATTGCAGATTTTTACTTACATTCACCAAGAATAATCTAGCAATATGCCCTAGTTGAAGACTTTCCACCAAAACAATTGCCAAAATACATCAAGACAAGCCTCCTCCAAGAGTTGTGCATCACTTAATTTCAGCCAATAAGCCTTAAAGAGGCCGAATTTCAAACCTCACTTGTGTGAGTGAAAGAATGATGATAAAATGAAAGGGATTCTTCCCTTATTTATACAATCCAAATGACCTTTAATTACAAAATTAGGTCAAAAAGGTCGACATGGCCAGTTACATCAAATATCCAGCTTTTTACATAAAATTGACAAATTAAACCCTAAAACATGCAAAAGAGGTGACGTCATGCCCTTCTAGGGTGATGTTGGGCCTCCTAAGTGAGACGTTGGCCTCTAGGAGCAAAACGTTAGGCCTTCCAAGGCCTCCAGATCATGCCACACATGCCACTTGGCACACAACTGCCTCCATCATGTCCATCTAATGCTAGGTGATGTCAAGGGTCACAAAGGTGACGTCAAGGGTCACAAAGGTGACGTCATGGGCCTTCCAAGGCCAACGTTCAAGGGGAAAGGCAAGACCCCCCTGGGTCCAGGCCTGCCAAGTTGTCTCTGGTGGAACATCCTCCTCTCTCTCCGGTGCAAGACTCTAGTATATGTTTTCCCCTAGCTGGGGTCTCAACATCCATTTGGTGGGATTTTATCCCTATGGAGGTTTGAGCTAATCATCTCCCCATATGTACCTGTCTATCAGGCATGGTCCCGCAGCAACAATAAGTACGCCCTCCGTGGGCTCATAAGTCACAGGGATCATAGCAATGTCAATCACATCTAATAATCAAGTTACCCAAACATGTGCATAAAACCCCCCTTTTCCACGACAAGTGCTCAAAGACATTATGCTATTATACAAGCCAAGTTTGGAGAGGGTTCCAAGACATCCTATTGGGCCAATTCTCCTTAGGTGTGGGGTGTTTCCAGGTGAATACCAATCCAAGTCATGTAAGTGCATGAGATTGTGTGGGGGATGTTTAGTGAAGGGGTGTAGTGATGACAGGGAAATGTAGGTCTTACCTGTAGCCTTTGAAGAGGGTGAGTTGCACCTTGTCATGGATGCAATTGTTTCCTAGCCCATTCAATGCCTTTTTTACTTCTTATATTATTGATTTTTCTTTCAAGAGAATAGCTGGGGGACACTGCCCTTGCGTGGTGACCAATGGTGACAACATTACCCCCAAGCATTTCATGGAGATGAGAAGGTTGGCTCATGATGAGACCCCCTTTCTCTTGGTTATGCCACCAAGAGCCACTACCCTGGCGTGGTGACCAGATGAATAGTAGTGTCATACTGCTACATGCCCATGGACCTAATAAGTTGGATCGTGATGAGACCCCCTACCCACCAACTAAGTCTTGATTTTTATCTTTTTTATGGGTCCCCGCTTTTTCTTGCTGAGAAGCCTTTTATATCTTTCTCGGGGATCCCTAGGCGAAGCAGCTCAAGGTTTGATATTTTTTTCTTTTAACTTTTTCCAACTACTTTTACCCTCTGGGCCTTTAGCCCCTTCTACCCACAAGGAAAGGTACAACCCTTACTATCTTGGCAAACCCAATTCCCGAACCAATGTAGGGGATAGATGAGAGGGAAGATGATGAAAAGTGATCATTATGGAAGGAATGGATGATGACCTTTCATAAACCCACCCAGTGGAAACTCACTCCTAAGGGAACCAACTTTCTAGGTCATTTTGTCATCCCCCCCAGGTATGAACAAGTCAAAAGGAATAAAGTCCAAGCACACGTCATGAAGCAAAAGAGAATTAAATGCACATATTCAAATTCTTTGTGAATCAGAGTGACACATACCATGATACCTGGACTGATTACCTCATGGAGCAAGATCCACTACTACTTCAGAACCAGGCCGATGGGATGGATGTTGTCGTTGCTGACAAAATGGAGGCATTGAAGAAGAAGGATGGGCCCTCCAGGGCCAAGCTCAAGTCAATATGGCTCTCAATACTCCATGTCTTGGACCTGTGGGCCTCGAGACATAATCTCCTTAGTTATCCCTAGGATAGGGGATAACAGAACAAGTCTTGGAAATGGCTAAGTTTAAAGGAGTAACTTATCAAAGGAAAGGGAATGATCATGCAATTAAGAGTTATAAGAATCTTCCCAAGACAAATAGTCCTCCAGCTACAGATTTAGATATTGACCTGGGTAGTTGGATAAAGCATGCAAAAGTTTTAGTTCTTGTGTCAGAACTTATAAAAATCCCCTCATAGCAGGATAGACTGCTAAAAGCTATTGAGGATCCTATCGAAAGGAACTTGGAGAAGTTCAAGGAGAAGATTATAAATAATCCCAGAGAGGTCATATTGCATAGTATGGATTGGACTAGGGAAGATCATCCTCCTTTCTTTGTTTCCTTGATGGTAAATAATTTGTTGTTACACAATTGTATGTTTGACTCTGGGGCTTCTTCTAATATCATCACTAAGAAGGTTATGCAACAATTGAATTTAAATGTAAATCGGCCCTATCATAATGTTTGTGCCATGGACTCAAGGGAGATTGATACTGTTGGCATCATTTTAAATCTGCATGTCAGATTAGCAACCCATCAGGACATCACAGTTGTTATGGATTTATTAGTCATTGATGTGCCAAATGCATGGGGAATGTCTCTGTCTAGGAAGTGGGTTGCTACACTAGGAGATCACATTCAAATGGATTTGACTTATGCTACCATCCTATCCCCTGATAACACTTTGGTCAAACTTTACAGAGAACAAGAAAGGAAATTCCACGTGGAAGATCCTAAAGAACCCATGACTGAGTACATATACCATGTGAGTGATATTGGAAACTATGCCATATGTTCAAACTTTCTAAGTCCAGTAAAATATAAGTTTATGGAAGAGAAGGTGGATGAGATATGGAGAATGCACTTTTATGGTGCTCATTCAAGAGCGGGTAAAGGAGCCAGAATCATCATTACTTCACCAACAGGGCATTCATTCAACTTTGCTTTCAGACTTGAATTTGATGCAACTAATAATGTAGTCGAGTATGAAGCACTCCTACTAGGACTTGAAATTGCTAAGGACATGGGGATTAAAATTTTGAACATCAAAGGCGACTCATACTTAATCGTACTTCAAGTCAAGAATAAATTTGCATGCAAAAGTGAAAGGTTGAGGAAATATAGAAATGTTATTTGGGACACCATGGAATTCTTTGATGCACTCAACATTACAAAAATTCCTAGAGAACATAACATTCTAGCAGACAAATTGGTAGTAGTTGCTTCTACTTTCCAACCAACAAAAGAACTAATAAATGGTGAAGGAAAATTTAAAGTTAATTTCAAACCATCAGTTCCATACAACATTGACCATTGGCAAGTTTTTAGAGATGACAAACAGATTCTAAGGTTTATACATAATGTCCAAGAGTTCCCAGGTTTCAGTGTCCGTCATAAGGAAGAAGGGCAAGAGTATGAAGAAAGTGAGGATGATTGAAAAAGGAATCCAGTTCCTAAAGGACTTGTTGCACTAGAGAAATCTTTTGATAGGAGGGATAGGCATAAGAATAAAAAAGAAACAAAAAACCCGAGGATTATCTTGAAATAAATATTGGAACAATTGAGGAACCAAGAATGATAAAAATTGGAAAAGGAACCTCAGAAAAAGAACGAAAATAATCAATAAGTCTTGTACAAGAGTACATGGATGTGTTTGCCTTTAGTTATGATGAACTTAAGGCATATAGAGAATATGTTTTTCAACACACTATCCCCCTCAAGGAAGACACAAAGCCTTTTCATCAAAAGTTAAGGAAAATAAATCCTAAGTTGGTACCCATGATAAAGAAAGAACTTCAAAAGATGTTGGATGATGGAATCATAGCTCCAAAAATACATTCATCATGGTGCTCGAACTTAGTTGTAGTTCGGAAAAAAAACAGAGGGATAAGGTTATGTGTCGACTTCAGAAACTTGAACATTGCTTGTGTAAAAGACAACTATCCACTCCCTAACATGGAAACTCTACTGCAAAGAGTAACCAGGTCTGCTATGATGTCCATGTTAGACGGGTTCTCTGGATATAACCAAGTGTTAGTAAATAAAGAAGATCGGAATAAGACTACATTCACTACTCCTTGGGGCACTTATGAATATCTCAGGATGCCTTTTGGGTTACTTAACGCCAGTGCCACCTTCCAAAGAGCCATGTACTTCGCCTTTAAGGAATTGATTGGTAAGATTATTGAAATATACCATGATGAATTAACTGTGTTCTCAAAGGATAGATCTGATGACATAGGTCACTTAAGGAAAGTTTTTGAAAGATGTCGCAAGTGCGACATCTCCCTAAATCCAACTAAGTCATTTTTTGGTGTGGATGAGGGAGAGTTGTTGGGTCATATTTTATGCAAGGATGGGGTAAAAATCGATATCGAAAGGGTTGATGCAATCAAGACCGTTCCATTTCCCCAAACTAAGAAATCCCTTCAGTCATTTATTGGCCAAATTATTTTTATTAGAAGATTCATACCCAACTTGGCCGAGACCATGAAGTCCATTTTAAAATTGTTGAAAAAAGATGTTAAGTTTGAATGGATGGATCAAGGAAAGAAAGACTTTAAAAGTATAAAGGACTCAATTGCTAAATCTCTAGTTTTAATCAATCCCAATTACTCTAAGGAATTTCAGATATTCTCTTTTGCATCAGAGAATACCATAGCAAGGGTACTGCTCTAAAAGAACGATGAAGGACAGGAGCAACCCATTGCTTTTATGAGCAAGACCTTGCATAATTCTGAATTGAATTACACTACTACGGAAAAACAAGCCTATGCTCTTGTCAAGGCTATTAAGCACTTTAGAGTCTATGTTGGCTACTCTAAGATTGTGGGGTATGTACCTCATTCATTCGTAAAGGATATTCTAGCCCAACAAGACTGCTTAGGAGTAAGGGGAAAGTGGATCTCTAAAATTCAGGAGTATGACTTAGAAATAAGACCCACAAAACTCGTCAAAGGTCAAGGTCTAGCCCAAATGTTGACAGAAGGAAATGAGCGCATGCATTGGGGATGGCATGTCAATGCAGTGATTCAGTTCAGGTCAGATCCGAAGAGCTTTAGAAGTTAGAGAAACATCCTTGGTACTCTAATATTATATATTTCCTCATCAATCTTACATGCCCAAATCAATTAATATGTCATAAAAGAAGAGCATTAAGATTGAAAGCATCTAAGTATTGCATTATTAGAAATGGATTAGGGTGGAGGAACCCTGATGGGATAATACTTAGATGTGTTGATGAGCTAGAATCTAAAAGATTGATGGTAGAGTTCCATGCAGGATTTTGTGGAGGACACTTTGCAGCGAAAACCATCGTCCATAAAATTCTAAGAGCAGGGTATTACTAGCCCACAATATTCATAGATGTTCATAAGATGGTCATAGGTTGTCAACATTGTCAGTTGTTCACAGGAAAAGAGAAGTTGGCAGCCCTACCTTTACAACCAATGGTAGTAGAAGCCCATTTTCAGCAGTGGAGTTTGGATTTTATCGGGCAATTCAAAGATAACTCAAGTAATGGTTACATGTGGATCTTAACTGCAACATATTATTTCACCAAGTGGGTAGAGGCAATACCCACCAAGTCAGCCACCGATAAAGTAGTGATGAACTTTCTTGAAGATAAAATAATCACTAGATTCGAGGTACCTGCAAGGATAACAACATATAATAACAAGGCCTTTAGTTCAACAGAATTTTCCTCTTTCTGTTTTAAATACGACAATGCCTTATCCCACTCCTCAAATTATTATCCACAAGGAAATGGCTTAGTCAAGTCAAGTAACAAAAATTTAATGTCTATAGTCAAGAAAACCGTTGGGGATAATAAAAGATCATGGGATAGCAAGATCAAGTTTGCACTCTGGGCTGATAGAATAACAAAAAAGAGTGCAATAGGGAAGAGCCCTTTCGAGCTTGTTTATGGTTTAGAGGTCACTTTGCCAGTACATTTGAGGCTTCCAGTGTATCGACTTCTACAGGGTCTCTTTACATATTCATATCAAGAAGCATATCAGTGCAGAATGAATGAAATCATAGAGTTGGATGAGAGCAGGAGAAAAGCTTTTGATCAGATTGTCAGAAATTAGGACAAAGTCAAGAGGACTTTTGACCAGTCTTCAAGGCAAAGGAACCTCCAGAAACATGATACATTACTTTTATGGGACAAATGCCATGAGAAGTCAGGAAAGCACGAAAAGTTTGACAGCTTATGGGGCCATAAATCATCCCAGATGTCGCTGGACCAAATTCATTTTATCTCAGCCAAATGGATGGAGAGAAGCTGATTTTTCCAGTAAACAGTCTGCTACTCAAATTGTTCTTCACTGTCGACATTTGATGCCTATTGGGCATCCACTGTATCATATTTTTAAACCCTTCTTCCTTGTACTTTACTTTATCACTTTATTCTGCTTATGGATATATTGTACATTATTTTTGCAACTTGTGTTTTATACTTGGTTTCTATATCGACATATACTTATGTTAAGTTGGCAAGTTGTCCAGGTCACATGTTCTGGATTCTCGCATGCTCTCCTCCCAGAAAGATCAAGCACATGTCCCCATATGGAGCCAAATGTTACCACCCAAAGTTGCACATGGATGGACTTGCAGTTGAGCTACCAAAGATGAACAAGCTACTGTTCAAATTCAAAGTTTAGAAGTCCAGCCAGGCCCCGTGGTCCCTTGTACATTCTTCAAATTTTTGTATTTCCATAACCCGACAGGGAATTGTAATAGATGAGCTAGTATGATGAACTTTGTAAAAGGTCTTGGCCACTTAAGACCCACTCTCCAATGCATTTACTCTGGGGTGTTTTTTTAATCTAGCAATTATAAGTTGTTTACAACAGCTTATAATTGTTGGGTTTTTTCACTCATTTCTCCAAAGATGGAGTATCTGTATTAGTGTCTAGGCCTTAAAGTGATGTCTAAGCCTTGTGTTTAATGTATATTACCATACTAGTCATCAATTTTGAGTCACATGGAAATACGCTAAGTCCCCCTTAGGTTTTTTTTAACGTTTTCGGATAATATAAATTTTTCTGCAAAATGTGATATTTTAATTGTAATTGATGAATAATTAAAAAAAAATGGTACTAGGAGGCATCATATGCCTTAGGGGTATTCATTTTCCATCTCGAAATACCCATTTTACCCACAGACCACCTTTCGAGAGAAAAATAATGGTTATTAATCATTAAAAAAATAATCTTTCTCGAAATTAGCCAAATAAAAGACAATTAAAAGGAAAAATCAGGATTCCTTAAAATAAGGAAACATGTCTCCCACATGTTCCTTTTGTCTTAAGTCTTAAAGAGAGTTGTTGGATCTTTCCTAAAATGAGAAATCACTTATCTTTGAGTCGACTTGAGTCTAGCCGTTGTTTCCATTTCCGATAAAGCGCTTTTCTATCCCACTTGCCAAACAAGTCGCATGGGCCAACTCACACGCTTTTCTTCAATAAGAAACATCCACCTTTGCTTTCACCACTCGACTTAACTCGTCCTTTTTGCTTTTTCGACTCACCATCCACCTAAACATTTCCCATCTTTTTTCTTTCACAACTCGCCATTCACTCAAGGATGACTCGCCTTCTCATTAAGGAAACCCTAACCACTGACTTGGCTATTTAATAGAGGCGACCTACCTCTTGTAATCAGTTGGAATTTTGCTAAGAGTTTCGCTTGTCATACATTGTAATCGATCTATCTTCTATTGGAATAAAAAAGGCTTGGAGGTTATTGTGGTGTAGAGCTCTCATGTGTGGATTCATGGTGATCAATTGTGTATGAGGTATGCTTGTATTTAGCTTATTTTGCATTGTAAATTGTTATTATTGGCCTATGTTTGGAGCTATCTCTTTGTAGGATAGGAATAGAAAAGCTAAGCTTGCCTGATATTTCTATTAGTTTATGTATGTTAGATAGTTGTGAGATGCATGTTTATTTAGCTTAATGTCATGCTCTTCATGTCTTTCTAATGTATGAAACACCATGCTTTTAACTCTTTTGTTGCAAGATTTGTCTTAGCATTGCAGGTTTACATCATTTGAAGGATAGGTTGAAGCGAGTGAGCTTCCTCCCATATTCAAAGAGCTTTGAGAAAATCACTTTCCCTCTTCTTTCCTCTAACGAAGACTCCATTTCCCAAGACATTCCAAGAAAACAAGCATTCTTCTTCTCTCCCTCTCATAATTTCTTATAAAATCTTTCTCTCAGTTACCTTTCTTGCATGTAATAGTTTTTTTGGTATTTCAAATTCAAATTTAAAGCTAAATAGCTTGCATGCATAAGTAAGATTTAGATCTAGATTATTATTATAAAACAAATTCATTTTTAGCTAGATCTACTTCAAATTTGCTTGCTTTTAACTAGTATTTCAAAGTAAAATCAGTAGGTTAGAAGCTGTGCAATTTTATTGGGTCATTAACTGAATATTTGGCAAGTTGTAAGTGCCATTGCTTTGCTGATTTAATATTAGCTAAAAAAATCCTAAGGGGGTTAGCTTTTTAGCTTCCTCTCCTTAGTTTCATTTATGTTGGTTTGCCATAATTTTTACTTAGATTTTTTTAATTTGTTAGGGGTGTTCCAAAACACTTTGAAAGTGTTTTTGGGCATCTTGTAGGACTAATTGTTTGTTGTTTTTATGTAGAAGTAACAGGTACAAGGGGAGATTATGACAAATTTTTGAAGATTTAACCTTACTCAAAAACCCTTGAAGCAGAGGGGCACCTTCTTGCCTTGAGAAAATTTGTTGAAAACTTGTAAGCCATTGATCCTCATCTATAAAGGATCAATGTGCATTCTTGCAAAGAAGAAGAGTTGTAATCATTTCAATAAAGCGGCATAGGCTACACATTGTCTTGCCTTGTCTCCGTAGGGGGACCGGTGTCGGTGTCTTTTCTCTTGCTGTGATTACTTTCAGATTTTTGCTTGAGTTTTTCTAACTCCTAAAAAAGATAAAAAAAACTCACATCACCTAACTTACTGATAAAATAAATCACAATTTAGAGTAGTTTTTTTTTTTAAGTTCTAGCTTAGATCCACCTTGCATGTATCATCCATCTATAACACTAATTGCTAGAATAGTTTCATTTTTGTTATATATTGGAAATAAACCAGTTGGCTATAAACCCTAGTATGCTCTTCCCATTGTGACTACGCAAAGTGGTCGTTGGGGATCAGAAAGGGAGTAGTTGACACATGCTAGTTTTAATTAGGAAAATCTATCTTATTGTGCTAATGTCTAAGACTTCTACCCTGGGTGGAGTGTGTTAAGTCAGGGGAGAACTTTGAGATCTAGGTTCTCTCCCCGTTGGACCTACAACACACCCAGTCGAAAAGTCTATAAGAACCCAAGATTAGCAAGTAAAATAGGTCACACAAACACTTTTGCACACAAAGAGTGGGGACCACGACTTTAATCCCCACTTCAATTCATTGAAAAGGACCTGCATAAAAGAAGACCAACCTATGATATAAGAATGTACTATCCATAAAAGCTTCAGAAAAGCTTGACATGCTCACATGAATTGCATCATGAGATTAGGCAAAGGCAATAAATCCAAATCTCTAACCATTGAGATAAATATCTCAAAACGTAGAAGGAAACTAAGTCTACAGGAGCCACGACAAACGAGATATACATCAAAAGATCTTTTAGATGTCATTGATCTTTTTCTTTCTGTTTTCATAGCAATGAACAACTGAAGCTCTCCTCACCTTCTACGATGTTGATTTCCAATAGAAGTTGAAAATAAGTAAAACGTGTGTTCAAGTATGTGTGTTCATTCCCATGTATTCTTTACTCATCTATTGTGGAGGAGGTAGCACTGTGGGGGTGTCAATATGTTATCTAATGTGTGGTCTTCTAGCCCAAGATCTGCTAAACAATGTCTCTTCAAGGACATACCATGAAATATTATAACTATTTTCATTTCTCTAGTCATTAAGCAGGAAAATCTTTGAATGTTCATAATACCAAATATAAAAGGTCCATCACGAGACTAGTTGACTTTCAGAACTATAATATCTACTTGTGATAATTGCCATGCCAACACATATCCTTTAGAATCTACGTATACCAAAGTCATTTAGCCCAAGCTTTGTTAAATACTTAGACAATGTCTCTTCAAGGACTTAGTGTGGAAGATCAGAACTATTTTCATTCTCTTTTAATTATGTATGAAAAGATTTCAATATACAAAATATAATAGGCCCATCATGAGGCTAATTGACTTTTAGAATTATTTTCATTTTTTCACCAATATCTATCTGTGATAATTTCCATGCCAACACATACCCTTCAGAGTCTACATATACCAATTGTTGTCCTTGGAAATGCTATCTTGTATCTTTTAGAAGGGAGGAAAAAGATACCCTATTGGGGTTAGGTGTTGTTTCATAAACGGATATGTCAGATCATAGATGTACAGTGGGGTTTTTTAACATGTCACATACACCACATATCTGCTGGTTTCATCAACAGACGTGGACATTGAAAAGTTCCTAAGGGCTTTGTTGAAACATATGTGGCATATCCCTGTCAGCCTAGAAAGATCTAGAAAGATCCATCTGGGCTAACTATTCAAGCTCAACTTCTTAGATTTTGAGCTCAACCTCTTATATATATATAAAAGGCTTCGCTACACCACTTTAACTAATTGATTTGTCGGTTGATACAGAGGCAGAGATCACACATTACATAACATATTGACTACAATAGAATTGAATAAAATATACCTAATTATTGATATACTGATTAGGATCCAGAAGTGATTATTGGAAGTGAATAACAAAATTACCACATAACCCATTGGCTAACTTTACATATAGCGATGGATAGGGCTCGGGCCTGCATTTTGGTGCTCCATACCCATTGAGATGTCCATAATAGATTGTTCAATATGGGTTTGGTGGGGGGAAGCAGAGTGACCTTCAAATATCTGCATTCATCCACTGTTGCCGTGAGAACTAAGTGGATCTTTAACTCCATAATCTGCATTTTGGCAATTCATTATCCCTGTCCTACAATCATTGATACCAAGAAACCGCATCTTGTTCATGCATATTGTCAAACACTTGGCGTACACTCTCTATGCTCTCACATTTAGCATGCATATAAAGAAGAGCACATCCAATAAAAACATATAAATCAAATCCATCTTTGATATAGCGAGCATGGACTTAATTGCGATCCTGTAGACTCTCCGGGCTCTAATACACACCTGAAACACTAGAAACCATGATTCAATCTAACCTCACGCTAATGTATTGCAATTCACTAAAAAAATTCAGTGCCTCCCTGGCATGCCCAGCATTCCAGGCGACCACGGTTTGCTTCGACATCTCATCAAAAAGCCTAAACAAATCCTCAATACACCCATTCCTTGCATATCTTGCAATCATACTAATCCATGAGAATACATCTCATTTAGGCCTTTCATCGAACACTTGGCATGTATCCTTCAATTTGTACACTAACATACAATTTGCATTAATGATTTGCCGTATAGTCAGGTTTAATTAAATACACTTATGATCATCTGTGATTGGAGTCACTTGCCTTCATAAGTCCATTTGCTGAAAAAGGTGGGAACTTAGCCTAGACTGGTTCAGTAAAACTATCACCAATTTACCACTGAACTGCAGTCGGATTGACAAAACCCAGTTTACTAGTTATGTACTTTTAAAAATTATAAGCAAAAGAAAAAACTTTAGTTATGTCATCGTGGAAATCCAACTTTCAATAACGACGGCTACTCTATTGCCGTCATGCTTCATACCCAAAAAAACCCCTACTCTCCGAGCTCATTTGCCTAGAACTTGCTTTTCATCCCCTCTTTCTTTCTATGACTTTCAGAAAGCCTCAATACCATATTCATTAAGGTCACCAATCAAAGATTCCATCTTCATCTCATGCTCTGATCATCCTTTGAAGCTCAGAATCCCACCAATTTCCCGCTCGATTAACAATTCCAATGCTACTCTGCAAACAACGGGTATTTTCTCTGTAAACCATATGGGTGTCGAAGGATTTCCTTTGGGATATTCAGGCATGTTGGTTGTGCAAATGAAGAGAGGCCATTGGTTTCCGATGGTGAGAATAAGAAAGGGCGTATGAATGGGCTTCAAACAGTGAGAAATTATTTCATCAACATTTCAGAGAAAGTGGGGGAATGTGGTTGGGAAATACTCGGGGATGTTACACAGCACAGCTTGGGGAATTGACGTGGCAAGGGTTTTAGAGGCGGTCGAGGTGTCTGCTAAGTCATGGTTTTGACTGTCTGCGTTCTTCTAAAAGACAAATAATTATTGGGTGTACATTCAATAGCAGAAACATTGGTACCAACACCACTGTGATGATGAAGAAACAGGTAGAACATTCTGTGATTCTAGAACTTGAAGCCAACAGGTAGATATTCTGTGATTCTACAACTTGAAGGCTACTAATGTCGAGATCGCTAGTATGAATTTCATATTCTTTGATCTCTCGTATGATTGCATCCAATCATACAGATGGAGAAAATTTGACATTTTGGAGCACCTTTAAAATTATAAGGTAGACGCATCCAAGATGCTATTGGTACAGCCCATGAAAGCCTTCATAGTATAAACCAGAAGAAGCTAAAGGCTCTAGTTCTCAAGCTGGATTTAAGGAAAGCTTACGATTGCATTGATCGGGATTTCCTTAGATTGATCTTGCTCAAAATCGGCCTAGGGTTACAGGTGACCAACTGGATCTTCTCTTGTATCACTTCCTCATCCTTCGCGGTTTTACTAAATGGGGAAGCTACGGATTTTTTCAGAAGTGGGAGGGGGGTTAGGCAGGGCTGCCCCCTCTCACCCCTTCTCTTCCTATTAGTTATGGAGGGACTCAGTTTACTATTGAAGAACAGTAAGGCAAGTGGGGGAAATTTCTGGGATAAAGGTTAGTAGATTGACAAACATTTTGCATCTACTTTTTGTTGACGACGTCCTCATATTATCAAAAGCAAGTCTCTCGGAATGGAAAGAGATAGGTAAGCTGATTAGTCTATTTTGTAGAGCTTCCGGGCTTGAGGTAAACTGGTCAAAGTCCACTGTTCATGTGACGGGACTATCGGTTTTAGAGCTGAGTTCCTTTAAGTCTTTACTCCCCTTTTCATTCAACTCCCTCTCTAATGGTTTCCGATACTTGGGGTATACTCTGAAGATTGGTGCTCAACGCGCAGCAGACTGGAATTGGCTCATCATAAAAGTCAAAAAGAAAATTGACCTCTGGTGTAATAAGTGGCTCTCCTTGGGAGGGAGATTCACTTTGGTTAAATCAGTCCTGGAGGGACAAACTGTATTCTGGATGACTATGGAAGCCCTACCTCGGGCGGTTCTAACTAATATTAGGAGGATGATGTTCTCTTTCTTGAGGAATGGTCATCAGGTTAAAAAAAAATGCCACCTATCCAGTTGGGAGATTCTGTCCAAACCCAAGAAGAATGGAGGCTGGGGAATTCGGGATCTCAGGCTTTTCAATTCGGCACTAAACACGGCCACTCTTTGGCGAGTGTTAACACAGGTGAGCCTTTGGCATTTAGTGATTAGGGACAAGTATCTACAGAACTCCTCCCTCATCGATTGGATCAGAAGACCGAGTCACTTTATCGGTTCTGCGTCTAGAATTTGGAAAAGCCTGTTGAGGTCGCTGCCGGTCATCCTTCATTGGATTAATTGGTGTCCAAGAGATGGGCTTTCAATCGAAATTGGGAGTGATAGCATCCTGGGGATGGGTAACCACGCCTTCCTCAGCTCTGAACTTATCGTTGCGCTCAGGCAGAAACAGATCTCAACACTGGCACAGGCAAAGTTAGTGAGGGAGTCTCATTTCTATGCAGAAAATTGGAGGACTAGCGACGACCTGGGGCTGATAGGAGATTTGGCAGCGGAGTGGACGCAATTCACCAGCAATTTGCGTGGAACAGGGATCCGACTCGAGGAACACCTTTCGGACGAGCTCGTTTGGACGGGAGGGGACGGGTCAGGGGAATTATCAGTGGACAACTGTTATAAGGCTTACATTGACACTCAGAATTTACCGATTTGCAGAGGATGGAGAATAAACTTCTGGAAGTGGTGTGACCAACTGAAAATTACTCTGTTTTTTTGGCTGGCTTGTGAAAACAGGATATTAACCTGGGATGCGTTGTTGAAGAAAGGTTTGGGCAGGGCCTGGAATCTGTTACCTTTGCAAAGCAAGTACAGAGGACGTCTCCCACTTACTCATCCACTGCAGTTTTACAACGAAGGTATGGGCCAACATTTCTCAGAATTCTGATTTGGTTTGGTATGGTCAGAAGATTGACGAGTGCGTGGAGAATTGGCTAAAGATCAAGGGAAGATCCAAAGCACTGCCCTTAATCACGAGCTGGTACGTTTGGTAGGAGCGAAACCGGGTTGTTTTTGAAGGGAAGATGCCTTCGGCTGTAACAGTGGCAAGAAAAATAATGGGAAATCTCAGGAAAAAACAAAAAGATAAAAGGCCTTCAGTATTAAGGATTAAAACTTTTTTCAGACTTCCTGGGTACACAGTGGCTTTCTTCGATGGGGCAGCGTCAGCAAAGGGGACTCATTGTGGGGCAGGAGGTATCTTGAGATGCTCAAATTATATATACTACAGTTGGTTCCTCAATTGCGGCGAAGGGACTAATACCAAAGCCGAAATAATGGGAGCTTGGGCCACCCTTATGCTGGGAAGGCATTTAAACATCCAGCATCTCCAGATGTTGGGGGACTTTAAAGTGACAATCGAATGGTTCAAGTCTAATGGCAGGCTTCAAGTTACTAGTATTGAAGGGTGGAAGAACAGAATTCAAGATTTGAAGGCATCCTTCCAGAATATTACTTTCCATCATATTTATAAGGGTGCTAATGAGGAGGCGGATTCTCCGAAAGGAAGACTTATCTTCTTCACTCGGGTAGGGCAAAAAGCGGGCCCTCTTCGCCATTTGGATATATTCTAAGTTTTTGATCCCTTCCGTTATGTGTTACTTCCACCAAAAAGGGATTTCCGATCTTGGAGTTGTTGTGGTAAAGTTTTTGTCAATATTTCTGACTTTTTTGAAGCAAACAAGATAGAGTGTGTATGAAGGTTAGGTGAATTTGTTCCTTTCAGGCAGTTTTTTGCCTTATGTTTCACTGATGGAGTTTTAGCGACTCTTTTGTGCATGTAAAAAGGAAAATTATTTAATATAATTTTTGAGCAAATTTTTTTTAGAAAAAAATTTGTTGTTAAGATATAAGTAGACTTTTTTCTAGTGCCAAAACTCTTCGCTTTGTTGAGTCCATTAATAAGTACACAATTTTCAATCTTTTAGGGCACAAAAAATGTGCGTGCAGTTATTTTGGGGATTTTCAACTATGGTAAACATGACAAACAAAATTTAATAAACAAACTCGGTTAGACAAACATAAGTAGAAAAATATTTCTATTAACAAAACAGACTTCATTACTTAAGAGCCTTGCTAAGGTAGGAATGGAAATGAAGGTTGGTTGGCTAAGGTGAAACAGAGTCATTACTTAAGAGCCTTGCTGAGATAGGAATGGAAATGAAGGTTGGTTGGCTAAGGTCTTAGTAGGAGTAGTGTGGCTTGTCCCCCAATTGAGTAGTTTTGGTTTCAACTAAATATGGGGTGAGGTAATTGCAGTGGCATATACTTAAAAACTTTTAGTGGATACCCTATGTGAAGGTAAGAAATACATAGCTTTAAATAGCTTCTAAGTTTACTAAGTGTTTCAATAAGATAAGTAATTGGTAATAATTGTTGCTATAATGTAATTAAAATGGAAAGGTCATTAGTTGCTCTTTATTTTATCTAAATAATAAGCATGAGAATAGTATTTCCTAATTAAAGAATGATACAATATGGCCACTATCCTCACCACCGAGGGATCTGGGTTCCTATGCTATGTGTGCCTTGTTGATCGGAGTTGTAATTCAAGTAAACAATTATATTGTGTAGATATGTATATTGCATGATATTGAGTGTGGTATCATGAAGTATGGACATAGGAAGCATATAAAAATTAATTCAACAAGAAACAACATAATTAACATGATAAAGCATCCTAAAATGACTATACTACTAGAATTAAATTAATATAAGTAATAATGTTACAAATTTATATTGGCATCAACATAGATAGTTGTATTTGTTTATTCCTAACTTATCTTAGTAGTTTATGTTAGTAATTTATAACAATATCACTTAAGACATCAAAATTGTTCAAATTTTCTAGTATTTGGCTAATAACAAATGTCACAACTAACCATTTTGGTCATGTATTTACAGATTTTTTCAAATTGCACTAGTGCTTTGTACTAATGGTTCCAATGTTGGATGAAGCTTTTGCTAAAATAGCTTAGCATCATTTTTTAGTGGTACATGTCTTCAGAGCTTCATATAACCCAGCAAATACATCCTTGTATTGTTCAAATAGTTTTATATATGCTCATCTTTTAGCTTTGGTGCAATGTGATTCAAGGTTGACATTTTTTACGTCCATTTCAATACCAAAATTTGTAGCCTCATATTTCATGGAAGAACTGTTCATTTTAACATCGATGGTTTTCTTGAATATGTCTTGTAATTCAAATAAATACAAACAAATTTATAATGTCATAACATTCTTAGGGGTCTTATTTGCTTTCACATTACCCATTCCTTCTATGCAATCTTCTAAAGCTTTTGAATGTTCCTCATCATCAATAACAACATCTTGAAAAGTATTTTTATTAGACAAAAGATGAATTATTCGTTAATCATCATAAAAAACTCTCCAATTTATGATAATATTTGGCACCAAAGGTTTAAAAAATAATTCAATAGAGAATTGATTAGCCATAAGATCTTCTAATGTGACCAAAGGAAAAGTAGCATTAGCTCATGAATTAGCACTTGCACTATTATTTTGGTTGGTGGATTCAATATTAAAATCTTCAAATCTAGAGATCAAAATCCATACCTCTCCATACCTCTTATTGATAGATTTTTAAACGAGATAAATAAGAATGTGTATATTTTTTTACCTACCTCACCCAAAAACTAATGCTTAAATCAAGGGTTTTCTTCATTCCATGAACCAAATCCTCGTACTCAACAGTGTTATTGATACATTCAAATTCAAGATTACATGAGAATAGAGTACACTTTCCATTTAGATAAATCAATGTGCATCCTACCCCTACACCTTCTTACAACCTGGAGCCGTTAAAATATAAAATCCAAATAATAGTTCCAAATCTAAGTTAGTACTACTAGCATTGTTTAACCAATTACAGTATAGTGAGAAACATCAATCTAAATGCAATGAAAGAGTTTAAATTATCACAAATTCAAAGAGTGAAATTTCAAATACAAAATTACCAAAATCGGATTTCAAAGACAATTTCTAAGATTCTTTCCTTTAGATTCAATAACTATGTACTTCATATGTTTCTATCAATCAATTTGAATCTTATTTTGTTGTCCATTCCATGAAAACCACGAGTGAGACCAATATGTATCAAAGTAATTTTATAACTTTTGTGATCAACCCCTATCAAGCCATAAGATTTTGGAATATCAACTACAATAATATCAATAATTTGATCAACCTTTAGGTTAAAAGCAACTTGAATTAAAAATTCATTTAGTTCACCAATTACCTTTACTTATGATCTAACAAGTTGAAGGATTTGAGTAGTGCATTTGCTAGGTTTAACACTCAATTTTTGACGCTTTGAGAATGGAATGACATTCCATGATGCTCGTGAATCAACCAAAGAGTTATAAGCAACTTGAATTAAAAATTCATTTAGTTCACCAATTACCTTTACTTATGATCTATCAAGTTGAAGGATTGGTGATAATTGGATGAGAAGATAAAGGTATGGTGAAGAAAGTGTCCATACAAGATGACTCCAGATGGCGAAGAAGCGGGAAGGAGCGGGAAGGATTTTTCAAAACTTGGCGAACCAGGCAGACATAGATCCAGGTTTTGTTTCATACAGGTTACCCTTGACTTGAAGCTGGTGACCCAGGCAACCCTACAGTGTTTACCGAGCTCCTGACCGCACTGCTGTTCACCTTTACCCGACTGATTACCTTCTCACAGCAGATAGTAAGTAGTATTTTACTTGACGGTATTAGTTTACAGTCTCTATTGCACCATCTGGATCACGTTTTTTCTTTCTTATTTGTCCTCTAGTCCAGATAGGGACCGCTCCACTGTCTTTACCTGTGCCATCAGCGACCTGCCCCGAACCTTTCCCAGGTGGAACCTGTGGGCCTTCTACGGTCCCCAGACTTCTCCTTTAGCAATGGACGCGTTGACCAAAGCACTTTTGAATCCCACCGATGAAATCATTTGGAAACAGACTGGTTTTTTCGAGCAAGTGGATTCCCTTGAAAGAAGGAGTCCGACCCTCCCTCCCAAGCCTTTTCCCACTTGCAGTACCTCTTTATCTGAGATCCCAGTAGTGTCAGATCTTACAGCACAACCTTGTGCTCCTCTCCCGAGATCCACTCACACTACTTCTGACAGGACTCCCCTTTTTCACTCTACTCATCCTGTTGAGCTTGAGAATCCTAGGAACTCTCATTCTGCTTGCCGAGTGCCTCACCAGGGTTGCAAGGCTTGGAAGGCCAACAGGAAAAATAAGAGATTGGTTCTAGGAGATGGAGTAGGTTTAGAAAACCTCTGCAAAATGTCTCTGTGTGCCCTGGTAGGCCGCATCTCCTACAAAGCACTGAGCCCACCCCCTCTTGAGGACTGGGTAAAAACTGAGTGGACTCCTATCTTAGGTTATTGTCCTGAAGTCTTGTACTTAAAAAAAGGATGGCTTGGCTTCCTTTGTAGAACTCCGGAAGATGCAACTCTGCTATTATCCTCTTCTTGGGTTTTTGGGGGTAGCAGTCTCATGCTGAAGCACTGGAGATTGGCTTTCAACCCAGACATGGACTACTTCCTGTACAGACATTTATGGGTGCTTCTTCCAGGGCTTCCTCTCCATTTTTGGACTAAAGAAGCCATCAGAGCTATAGGGAACACTTTGGGAAGGTTTATCTCCTTCGATTCAGGTTCGCTTTCGGGCTCCTCACGAAAGATGGGCAAAGTACTGGTGGAGATTGACATCACTGCAGGTCTGCCTGAAAACCTGGAGATCGTTTGGAGGGGTCGAAAGTCTCTCCAACCCCTGGACTACCTTGGCATTCCTTTCCGGTGCAACTCATGTCAAGAAACGGGACATCTCCGTCGAAACTGTCTAGGTAAGATAGGGTCTCTCCATTCTGAAGAAGCAGACTTGTACCTCAATCCTCCGGAATACATGACGGATGATCCATCCCTCGAGCATTTGGATACCCCCCTGGACCCTCCGTCCCCTCCTTTACCTGGTCACCCTGAATCTTTGACGTCCAAAATCTATAATCTTTGTCCATCCTTTTATTATTCACTCTCCTCTCCCGAAAGGGAGTCCATCAACAATTTCCATTGGCTCTCGGCTCCCCTTCCCACTTCCCCTGCTCCAGCCTTAGGGGGTATACAACCTTCCTGCACTTTCAGCAAGGTGCTCGACACCCACCTTCACCTAACCTCTGACCCTTCTCCCCCTTCGAACCATTCACCCTCCTTGCAACATCCCCTTCCAGCTCAAGAGAGTGGGCAGCCCAGTTCACCAAATCCTATCCTTGGGCTGACCGAGTCCCCAGCTTTTCTCCCGCGCTACAGTCAGCCGTTTGAAAATGAGGATCTACTACTGTCAGCGATGAGCTCGGAGGCCTCACCATCTATCTTGACAGGTACTGTTACTCAGCTCCAAGCCTACAGGGGAAACGAACTATTATCAGTTCCAACAATGGAGGGAGCCTCCACGTCACAGCTTTCAACTTTGGAAAAGAAGTCCTTCGCTTGGTCACGTGGCCTGGGTGTAGAGTTATCTCCTCTACAAACCAGAAGCTCTAGAAAAAAGAAAGATAAGCTTGTTTCTCAACAGTTTGCCCCAACAGATCCTACACAATCTGAAAAATCCCCCCTTAGAGCGCTGAAGGCTATTGCGCGTTCCAAATGATTGTGCTCTCTTTGAATGTGCGTGGAACCAGAGGACTTCAAAAGAGAGCCTCTTTTCGGAAACTGCTCGAAAAGTCCAAACCAAATCTCATTCTTCTCCAAGAAATACTTTCATCTGATCACAGTTCCAGAGCTTTTGTACACTCTTTCTGCCCATCCTGGTTTTCGGCGGCTGTTAGCTCCATCGGCAACTCTGGAGGATTGTTGGTGGCATGGGATCCGGTCTTCTTTGATTTGGTTCCCTATATCACTTGTGGGGGCATTCTGCTGAAGGGTCGATGCCATGCTATCAACCAAGAGATAACGTTTTTAAATGTGTATGCACCTTGTCTGGACAGGTCATGATTTTGGAAGCGACTTGCAGCAAGCGGCTTACTCGCCATCCCTAACCTTATCCTCAGTGGAGATTTTAACTTAACACTTTCTTCAGACGAACACTGGGGAGGCTTACCTCTGTCAGCTTCAGTTGGGGCGTATTACATAGATCTCTTTTCATCCTTTAATTTGGTTGACATTTTGCCGAGCTGCATTGTTCCTACTTGGCGTAATGGACGCGCCGGAGAGGAGGCCATAGCCAGAAGATTAGATCGATTCCTAATTTCCGATAATTTTCTGTCATCCGCTACTTTCCCTACTTCCTGGGTGGAGTATCCTTATTACTCCGATCATGCTCCTATATTCTTAAAGCTGAATAGCCCCCTACAGTCTTTTTCTGTTCCATTTAAGTTCAATCAACATTGGTTAGCTTCGGAGAACTATAATGATTTGGTTCATTTAGTCTGGACAAACCCTCGTTTTCAATTAGAAGACAACCCGCAGTGGCGCCTTCAATGGAAACTCAAGGATTTAAGAGCCCGCACAAAGTCTTGGAGCCTTCAAAAGAAAAAATCGGAGGAGGCTATTCTAATAAAGCTCGACCTGGAGATAAAAGAGATTATTCATCGGTCTTCTACAACAGCCCTGTCCATTGATCATTCTGCTTATTTAAAAGAGCTTGAGCAGCGCAGGGATTACATATTAAAAGAAGAGGAATTGGCATGGAGACTCCGCAGCTGAGCAACCTGGCTTAAATGGGGAGATTCAAACAAATTTTTTTTTCACAAACTGGCCAGCTTCAACAGGGACAAAAAACGCATTTGGACTATTCAAAGCGATAATGGAGAGATGCGCCGGGGTCAAGAGGAGATCAAGATGGAGGCATTTTCACATTTCAAAAAGCTCCTTGGAGATAACGGTTCCCATCAACTTCAAGAAAAATTTTTAACAGCCAGCCTGTACCCAAGATTGGTTACAGACTTAGAAGCCGCAGATCTTTACAAGCCTGTCTCCCTCCTGGAGCTAAAACTTATTTTGTTGCATTTCAAAAAGGAGAGAAGTAAGGGCCCTGATGGCTGGACGACAGAGTTCTTCTCTCATTTCTTTGAACTTGTGGGGCCGGATCTCCTATCGATGGTCGAAGATGTTCGTATCAAAGGCAAGATCCTTAAAAACTTAAACTCCACTTTTCTGGTTTTGATACCCAAAGAAAACAATGCTGTCTCCTTTAATGACTTCAGACCAATTTCCCTGTGTAATCTTATCTACAAACTAGTTTCAAAAGTCATTGCAAATCGCTTGAAACCTTTTCTGGAAAAGAGCCTTTCACCGGAACAACTCGGGTTTCTAAAAGGAAGGAGAATACAAGATGCCATAGCAACGGCTCATGAGTGCATTCACTCTATTAAACAGAAAAATTTGAAGGCTTTAATCATGAAATTAGATCTAAAAAAGGCTTTTGACTATATTGACTGGGCATTCTTGAGACTTACTCTACTTGCTGCGGGTTTTGGTGACAAGTTCACTGAATGGATTCTAGCATGTGTTACAAGTGCAAACTTTGCGGTGCTGATCAATGGAGAAGCGTCAAATTTTTTCAACAACGAAAGGGGACTCCGACAGGGCTGTCCTCTTTCCCCCTACCTCTTCATTCTTGTTATGGAAAGTCTCAGCCTGCTCCTTGCAAAATCTTTTGCTGAACAAAAGATATCAGGTATAAAGGTGTCTAGATTCATTAAGATTTTTCATCTATTGTTCGTAGACGATATTCTCCTTTTGAAAAAAGCTGAGCCATCAGAATGGCTAGTTATTATGGACATTCTACAAGTTTTCTGTACTGCTACGGGGCTGTCCATCAACACCACTAAATCCTCGGTCCATTTTTGGGGAGTTTCGGAGGCTGAGCTCTTACTACTCAAAGACACCATCCCATTTTCTTTCATTGATTTGAAAAAAGGCTTCTGCTACCTGGGTTATAGGCTGTTGCCGAGAGCCTCCACTACTGCTGATTGGAGTTGGCTTGTGGCACTTTTTGAAAGGAAGATAACTCATTGGTGCAACAAGTGGCTGTCTCTTGGGGGGAGATACATCTTAGTCAAAGCAGTGCTTGAGGGGCTGGCTGTTTACTGGATGACTCTTGAGCGTATTCCAAACAAAATTATTGTTATTCTTCGAAGACTTGCTTGCAATTTCTTATGGAATGACAGGATAGATAAACATCGCTTTCACCTATGCAAGTGGAAGTCTCTCTTCAGCCCCCGTAAGGCAGGAGGCTGGGGACTAAAGAACCTGTCTATGTTCAACTCGGCTCTTCTGGCTTGCTCCTTCTGGAGAGGTGTTACCCTTAGAAGCATATGGCAGAAAGTCATTTTTGCAAAGTACCTTGGCAACCTTTCCCTTACTCGTTGGCTAAGAAGGACCTCCCTGGAGATGAAACGAGCTTCCCCTTTTTAGAAGGGATTGATCTCTTCCTCCCCGGTGGTACTTCACTGGCTCCGTTGGAAGCCCGGTACAGGTTCCGAGATCCTTCTCGGTAGGGACAAGATCCTTGGACTGGAGAATCTCTCCATCCTCTCGCCTTTTCTCAGATCTCAGCTCGAAAGTAATAGTCTCCACTGTCTTGCACAGGTTAAGGTGGCTACAAACAATGTTTTTCTCCAGGACAGCTGGTGCACTAGCAGCGCTCTACAGCTTTCTCAACCGATTGCAAGAGAGTGGGATTCATATACTAGAGCTCTGAAAGCGGCTGGAATCTCGCTAGCTGATTTCCCTGATTCCCTATTGTGGGAAGGGGGGGATGGATCTGGTATCTTGACAGTAAGTAATGCCTATGTGGCTCTCCACCAAATGGTTGACTGTAATCAAGCGAGCCCGCTGCTTCTTTCACTTTGGAATTGGCCCATTCCACTTAAGTTAAAAATTTGTGTTTGGCTTTGTTTAAAGAACAGACCGCTCACCTGGGAGGCGATCCAAAGAAGAGGCTGGCAGGGCCCTGGCCGCTGTCCTCTTTGCACCTCAACCATAGAAGATTTAAATCACCTTCCGATCCATTGTGAATTTACTGTGACTGTTTGGATGCGTTTACTACAATTTTTGTCTCTTACTTTGGTCTAGAAGGGTGACTCTGTCCTTGAGTGTTTTGCAGATTGGCATAAAAGAAAATCGGCCCCTGTCTCCCTGGCTGCCACAGTCTGTTGGTGGATCTGGATCGAGAGAAATCTGTCTATTTTCGAGGGACGGCCTCCCTCTTGTCAAGCAATCATCCACAAAGTTCTCTCCAACTTCAATTGGCAGCCGTCCTCCCAAAAGGTGATTCATAACAAAGTTGTTGATTTCCAGTGGACGGATGGCACCATTTTTGTTTTCTTTGATGGTGCTGCTCTCTCCAACGGTCTCTGTTGTGGGGCAGGAGGCACATTCAGGGCCCACCAGTCAAGGACTACAAACTGGTTCCTTAATTGTGGAGCTGGAACTAATAACAAAGCTGAGCTCTTGGGTTTATGGGTCACTCTTTCACTCGCAAATTTTTGGTCTTTAAACCATATCTGTGTTTTGGGAGATTCTAAACTTGTCTTAGACTGGATTAATCAAAACAGTGAGCTCAATTCTGTCCACTTAGAAGGCTGGAAACTGAAAACGAGGATGCTGGCAAATTTTTTTTTCGACATACACTTCTGCCATATTCCCAGGGCTCACAATGGGGCTGCTGACGCTCTATCAAAGAGGGCTCTAAGTGCCATGGTGGGTAGGCTCTCTGTCTACCACTGTGATAATGATATTGAAATTCCAGTTTCCTCCTACAATCTCTTCGAAGGAGATTGAAGCCACCTTTAGTCCTGTTGTTTTTTCAATTACAGATTAGTGCCATAGTTTCTTTCTCAGTTGGGGGATGATGGTAATGGCTCTCTGTCCATTCCAAGATCGCAGACTGCATCCTGGGCGCTTTATTGTTTTTGACTGTGGGTGTAATTTCATTTTTTGGTGTCATAGTTCTCACAGTTGGGAGTTTGATAGATGGCTCTCTGATTCGAATTTGCAGCAGTTTATGTTCGCCATCCTCCAGCGATATGGTTGGCTCAGCAATTCTGGGCGTTTTTTGATTGACAGGGGAGACAGTTTTTTATTTGTATGGTGACCAAATTTATATGTTTGACTGGTTCTCGACTCGCTACAGCTGTAGCTTTAGTATGTAAAACAATTTATACTTAATATAAATTCGAGTGAATTTTTTACATGGAAAAAAAAGTTGAAGGATTTGAGTAGTGCATTTGCTAGGTTTAACACTCAATTTTTGACACGTTGAGAATGGAATGACATTCCATGATGCTCGTGAATCAACCAAAGAGTTATGTACATTATGTTTGAATATTTTGAAAGTGAAAAAAGAGGGGTTTGTCATTTAGATTTATTCCCAATGATGGTAAAATTGACTATTAATTTCTTATCCTGGTCTTGGACTAGAGTATACTTAAATTAGCCTATAACGACGTGAACGGGCTGGCCTTCCCATGCATGCCTTATGATGTCACACCCCAAACGAATGGGTGATAGCAAATCTATGTATGGTGTAGAGAGATCCTACTCAACGACGACCTATCAATAAGCAATTAGATAAGAAAACGCAAGGCTTACCTCCTTTCTAGAATATGAATCAACGTAGAAGCTTTAAGTCACCTTACTCACAGGAAAGACCACACAAAGAGTCGCTAGGAAAAGCAAGCACTTTATTTTTTATTAGTTGTGGTTGCTTGCTAAACAGGTTCATTCAATGCCTTTAATAACAAATTTCTTTGTTGAACAATGTTACACAAATCAAACATATAAACATTATCTTTGACTTTCTCTGTATCATCCACAATGTTAAACTCCATTTCAATAGATGGGGAATTATTCATTGAATATTTAGAAGGGGAAGCAATGGGTGTAACTTTCTTGGTTGATGTAATGAAGTCAAAGGAGGAATAGATAGAGATGTACCTTTGCTTCTAAGATTATAATAATTTATAGTTTCTTGAGTGGCATGCGCTTTTGTCACTAATTCTTCCTCTTCATCAGTGAAACTAGGTAACACATCCAATAGAACCATGGTTTCCTCCTTTTATTCTTTAGTTTCATTTTCCACTTCCTCTTTGTTAGTTTCTTGAGTGGAAATTTTAAGATGAGCACTCTCAATAATGAATAGTTGCATCATATTAATGAGTTGTGTATATGTCGTGGTTGATGTGGATGAAGTCAAAGGATGAGGAGTTGGAGGTGTACCTTTTCTTTTGACGTTATAATCGCTTCTAATTTCTTGTGTAGCATGTATTTCTTTCACTACTTCTTCCTCTTCATCAATGAAGCTAGGTATTCCTCTTTGTTAGTTTCTTGAGTGGAACTTTTAGGTTTAGCACTTTCATTAATGAACAATTGCATCATAGTAATGAATTGTGGATAGATATTTTCTAAATGATTTTCTTTATGTGCTCTACAATAATTATCCATGTCCACTTCTTGTAAACTCAAATTGAAATTGAGATTGTCTATGGATGTCTCATGTGTTTTTGTAGGCACTATGGTGTTTTTAAAGAAAGGTATGAAATATTTTAGTTTGGAACATCCCTCTCCATAATTATTCTTTAAATCTATAATTTTGTTGGAGATATTTTTAATGATTCTTTGTAGACTTTCCATATCGGCGAGATATTTATCTTTTGATTCTGAATTAAGTTAGGTTACATCCAAGGGTTTCCTGGTATTAGATGTGTTCTTTTATATTCAACTTGAGGATTTCCTTTTAGGCTTATTATGTTTTGGTTACTTTCCTAGCTTCTTTGAATGTTTCAACTAAGGAAACTTTACCAACTCCTTTCACAAACATCACAATGGGAAATGGAAAAAATGTGGTATAAAACTCTACTTGTACATCTTGTGTAGGTTTGGAACCAATTGGGATTTTTTTAAGAATAGTGGTGAACCTTTGATTAAAATCCTTCACTCTATATTTCCTTTCCATTTTAATTCTTGAGAATTCTAACACTAAAGTTATTAGGGTTCTTTCATCACCAAATTTAGTTATAAATTCCCTTTTGAAATCATTCCAATTAGTTATGGACCCAGATGGTAGACTAAAATACCAAGTAGAATATTTGTTTTGAATGTGTAAGGAAATGTAATGTCCCCATTTTTGGATTCCCTTATGTTACAGTTTGGGATGTCGGCCAGAGTAGCCAATTGGGAGTGATAGTGAGCTCATACATTTTTGAGGAGTTGTATGGGTCCCTAAATGTAATGTCCCCATTTTTGGATTCCCTTATGTTAGATTTTGGGATGTTGGCCATAGTAGCCAATTGGGAGTGATAGTGAGATCAGACATTTTTGAGAAGTTGTATGGATCCCGACTCACATTATTCATCATATTTCATCATCAAGATCCATTCTGCATAATTGTCCTTAGTTTTGTTGCATTCTGATGATTTCAGTAATTTTAGGTTATTGTTGAGCATAATTTAATTAATTACACTAAAGGTGCTATTTGGAGCTTGTTTCTTGGAGAAACACCTTAGTGTAATAGCTTGTTGGAAGCTAGACAAAAATATCTACATGATAGAATGATTAAAAGTGGCTTTCAGTGACAGGAGTAGTTATAAGGGAGAATTAATCACTTTTTGGAGTAAAAAGGGATATTAAATTAATAAAGTGAATTATGAAGAAATATTAAAAGATGAATTAAAAGTCACTTGAATGGAAAAAGGTGAAAGGAGGTATAAAAGAGGGATAGAGGCTTCTATTCTCTCATTATGTTGATTGATATTTTGATGTCTAACTTCTTAGCTAGAAAGCCCATGGTACTTGGGGGTTTTGACTAAATAAACCCTAGAGATTAGCAAGGAGGTGAAAGATTCCTCTGTTCCTGGTCCAAGATTGGCCAAGGAGGTGAAATATTCCTCCCTCACCATTCTATTGCAGTTCAATTTAGTTTCAGAATCAAGTTGAGGAAGCAAGGCATAGTCTTGGGGTTTCTCTATAGAACAAGGGTGCATTGTGCATGAGAGAGGAGTTCATGGGAGCTTTTGGACCTTGGATTTGGAGGAGATTTCATTGTAGTAGTATTTTCCACCACTAGGGTGTCTTTTCTCATCATTGTGTTGAGGGTTTCCATGCCATATTCAACCATTCTTCCAGTTGTGTGAATTTATTGAAGGAGGGCGCATTTATCATTGGATATATCCAGTGAGAGAGTTCAGATATGTTCCTAAATACAAAGAATCACTTCTCACGAGTTCATCTACTTCAGATCTATAGTGTGGTAGCTATTATTGAGAAGTTGGGAGGCCCAAAACATCATATCCCAGCCTCTAGGGCGCGCACCAACCAGGGAGGGTGCAACACTCCTCAATTATTCACTAGTTTGAATGAAGGAAACATTATTTGTTCAGTAGATCTTATGTATGCAACTATTGGAGGCCTATAGAAGGCTAGATCTCTCTTTGTTATTGAAGCTTGGAGATATATTTAGCCACATGCATTATCTATTCATATCTCTTACAAATATGTTCATCTCTTGTACTGGGGTTAGCATATTTATTAATAAATAAATTCATGTATGAGTTTGTGGCCATTTTGTGTGTTATTCCTACTTGTATGTTGTTGTTACTTGTTATTTCTTTCATGAGAACAATTATTTGTTGCAAAACACTACACAACATAACCTTATCACACAACAAGAAGATAAATCAACAAATTGTTTGACAAAATACCACAACCAAAAAATACAAAACTTCAAATGTTCTAGGCAAATTCACTTGGGAACATTACAGGAAATAAATGACAAAGCACATCTTCATGATGCACATTCATTAATTGAATAACTAGTCCAAGTAGAATATTTGTTTTAGACGTGTAAGGAAATAAATGACAAAGCACATCTTCATTGTGCACATTAATTAATCGAATAACTAGTATAAATTTCTTATCTTCTAGGTGGTCTAATTGGTTTGGGCCAAATTTGGGAAGTAGATGATCGAGATGTTAAAGCAAGTCATGAAGTTGACCTAATAAGAACAAAGCATCTTAAGCTAACCAAATAGGTTGACTTTCAGCCATTTGAGGAGTATCAAAATCAAATTCTAAAGAGCTTGAGGAAGGAGTAGGAGTAGGAGGGGTTTGGTTCAAGGGTACAATAATTTCACCAAGAATGTGAGAAACCCAATTGTCTAAAATCCTTATGTAGGCTTCTTCTTCTATCAGATTCACATTCCTATGGGATCTATTGCACCAAGGTAACTCGTGTACAATGGATAATTGATAGATCATTAGGGGAATTTTGAGATAAAAAAATGGGCCTCAAAACAAAAAATGTATTATCAAAACCAACTTTAAAAGAACCAAGAGGATTCAAGATGATGATATCAACCATAAAGGTAAACATTTTTGGAGGGAAAAGAAGAAAACTACTTTTTTAATCGTATTTTTGACTTATCTTCTTATCAATCTACTCAAATTTCAAGTGTAGGTACTCGTTGGATGAAAAATTAGATTATGCATCTAATGAGTATCACTTTGTATACTTTTGATAGACCCACAATGAAATAAACTAGAAATACATGAAAAAAATACGTAAAAGAAACACATGTTTTCATGTATTCCCAATTTATCTCATTGTGGGTCTATCAAAAGTATTCAAAGTTGGTACTCGTTAGATGCAGAATCTAATTCCACATCCAATGAGTGCCTACACTTGAAATTTGAGTAAATCGATAAGGAGATAAGTCGAAAATATGATGAAAAAAAAGTAGTTTTCTTTCTTTCCTTTTAAAAATTCACAACTCTTATTTTATTATTTTCCTTAGGAGCCATATTTTAGACCTCAAATTTCCCCCGAATGTCGACGAAGGTAAGCTCTAGTGATACAGTGAAAATCTTGATATTCTTGCTTTGGGAAATAGTATTGGTGTTCAATTCTATGTTCATATTGAGTTCAATATTAAGTTATTGAGGGTTATCAGGTTTCGAAGTTGGCTTTAATGTTCTGGAAGTTAGATTCTAGACTTGGATTGTGACAAGTATGAAAATCATCTTCAATTAATGGGTGGTTGTGTGACAGTTCATGGTAATTTATATTCCCAATAAATCTATGTGGTAAATGATTTATTCTATCATCCATAAAAAGGCATGGCCCTCCTAATTCTAGTGCCAAAAGTTTGATAGGGGTGAATTCCCTTCGTCAACCACACAAGTTCACCCTTGGAAAGGACCCAATTGGAATTTTCTTTGTATGGTATGGAAAACCCTCTAAATTGTGGCTTGGTTGACAATGTTGGTTTATGAGTTTTATTATATAAACGCAGAATCCAAATGCAAAAAGAAATCCTACAACTATTATAATCTAGGTTATCCTACCTAGGAACTAGATAGAGAAAATAATATGAAATCAATATAAATAAGTGCACATAAAAACATGAAGAAATTTACTACTTTATTAATTATAGAAACTTTTGAATAACCAACAACAAACCAAGGTGAACCTGTAATTACAACTAGAAGCTACACGTTCGTATCTAGTAATATTAGCACAAATTAAGAGCAAAGTAAGAATATATGAAAGCAAGCAAGGTGAAAAAGATACATCATGGAACATCCAATCTTACAATACTTTCTGAATATTATGAGCAGTGAAAAATAGTCTCAACAATTGTTTAACACCATAAATTCTCCAAAAAGATACAACCAACAAACTTCTCTATTAACATTGAATTTAGATTACAATGCTAAGCTAGAAGCCATTTTTCCTTAACCACCATTGTATTTATACAAAAAAATAGGGAGCATAGGGAGCTGAAGTGATTCGATTGAGTGGCTCTTCACAACCCCATTAACTCCTAGAAGTTTGTCACCTTTCACTAATTTTATCATTTACATAAGCTTCCCAAATTTCATGCAATGTTTGGATATCTTGAACACTTTAGTAACTCTCTCATTCAAGTAACACATCACATAAGGCCATGTCATTTACAATTTTGTCCAATATTTTCTTTAATGTCATCAAAAAGGAAATTTAGAAGGGGTAATGATATATTCTTTGAGCTTTACTTTGTTGATGCTATATACATGTTTGATTAAAATACTCTCCATTCTTTGACCTTCTTCCAAAGTTGTCATCATAGGTTTTTGTGGTTTAAATGTGTTTTCTTCCACAAAAGAGGGCAAATTGCATTTTTTTGTGATTTTCTCAACGACTTGCCATAGTTGTTGACATTCACTGATTTGTCATGAACTTTCTTATCTATCTTTAGGCATGAATATTTCCAACCTTGAAGACTTAATTCACTATGCAGGATATCCCCTTCACTCATTATAAGAATGCCCAAAGGAGCATCTATGTAATCGTGTAGCCATACCTTCACAAGATTGAAGCACCTCCATGATCTCTCTTCACTTGCTTTCTTATCATCTACTTTGTTAGTAAGAGAAAGTAATTCCATAGATTGGCCTTGAAGATCCTAAAGATTCTTATAGAGTTTCATTTGTACTATGTCCAGTCATCTTCTATTTCCATAACATAATTCACAAATTCAGTAGCGGTTTCCTTTATTCTACCTTATAATATTCAACTTGATTTTCCAAGATCTCTATCACTTTATTGTATTCCTCCAAACCCCTTTTCATGTTGATAATATCAAATTGGTTGGAATTATCTATTGTAACCCCAACAAAACCCATTTATATTAGATCTATCCTCTATATATCTAACATTGTGGTTTTAGTAGTTTCACCCAAATCATTTTCTACTATTAGTTTTCTTTTCTTATGAGTTTTCCTAACTATTTGCCTCTCTTTTATTTTGAAGTTAAATAGTTCCAATCCTCATTAGTGGGAATATCCTATTGCATAAACTATTGACAACTAGGAAACATGGCGGCAGGAAATTCATTTCAAATTAGCCTCACTATAGAGGAGATCCTTTTAACAAGTGTATGTTTTATTTGTGCTTTACTACCACCATCTCCCAATGAATTTCCCTCTTCATATTTCTTCTTTTGCTCCTCGTCCTCTTGTCTCTTCCTCTTATTTTCAACATCTGATTTTGCCTTCTTTTTCCTCTCCTTCTCCTTAGCTAATTTCTTAGCCTCTTCTCATCTTTCTTCTCCTTATGTTCCTTTCAAACATTTTCCTTTCACCTTCATCATCCTCCATATTCCTTTTGGCTCCTTCTTATACTTTCTGTAAATGTGTTGAACCTCCACAGAATAGATCTAGATAAACAATAATACACACATTTGCAGAGAGAATTGGAGAAAGAAGAAGAAGGAGAGAAAGAATGAAATAATTCTCATTAACCGTTATGAATTATGAATAATTTACACATGATATACTTTGTATAACTCAATGAGTTCGACTGGAGGATAACCAATGCGCCATAGTGGTGGTCTAGAGTGATTTGGACACAGACCAATAGTTACGGGAGTGAATTTCCACCTAGTCTAGTCTCTCAGGCAGTTACGGGAGTGAACTACCACCTAGTCTAGTCTCTCAGGTAGTTACGGGAGTAAACTGCCACCTAGTTGAGTTAACTAGTCAACTAATCTTCAGTTAACTGACTGAACAGAAAGTAGTAAGGAGTTAAC
Organism: Picea mariana; assembly: GCA_032191745.1. Lineage (NCBI taxonomy): Eukaryota > Viridiplantae > Streptophyta > Pinopsida > Pinales > Pinaceae > Picea > Picea mariana. The sequence goes on from JASDQU010307186.1 coordinate 40,646, forward strand.
TCAGGGAATCAAGGCTAATGCACCACTCTGGTCATGATACCAAGACAAGTTCGAATTAGCATGGTTATGATCCCAATGTTGCATGGTGACAAAACCAATGAAGCATCTAAACTCAACTCAACCAGTCAAACTGAAGTGTCAACTGAAAGAGAATATTCTCCAGGTGGAATATTCTCCCATAAATGATAGGAGACTGGATAATGACTAATTATAACTAATAAACAAGGAAAAACCTTAGGAAAAAAAAATCCTAGGTGTGTGTGAAGTAACTCCAACACTTTCCTCTTTTACTCTTCTTCTTGTTCTTTTACCTTAGCCTCTTCTCTGACTACTTTGATTCTAGTTTCTTCCTCATTTTTCTCTTTAATTGTCACTTCTTCTACTACCTTGTCTTCAACAACTTTCTTCTATACTTCATCCTCGGTTTTTTTGTTTTGTTCTTCTTCTTCTTTTATCTTTTAAATAAGTTCTTGAATCTCCACTACTTATCTGTTTGCTTCAATTTTGGCTTTCCTCTTCTTCTCTTCCTTTTTTTTGTCTTTTGTTGAATACAAACTTTCATCTCCTCAAAGCTAATTGGTCTTCTCTTTCCCACCTCATCTTTCCTTTTTTCAATGGGTGTATGTAAAAGAGATGCCTACATAGGTACAATGATTTTTCACCATGCCCAACAAATCATGCATCTGAAACCTTTCCTCGTGAAATTGGTAATATTCCATCCTTTCCCCTTCCATTCTTGCAGAGTTTGAGTTTGTTAACCCATACATACCAATATAAAGGGGATATGGAGATCACAACTTGTTTTTTTATTGGGTAAGGAAGACATTAAATCCATGGAGAGTTGTTTGATAGGACACTTCTCTAACAACCAATCCATTATGCACATGAGCTAGTGGAGTATTAGGAGAACTAGTTGTTCCATAAATTCTAATGTAAGTGGATTTTTCATATAGATATCAATCATCACTTTGTTGTAGCACATGTATGGATTCATATGATAACCATGGACACTTCTTATAGAAGATGGGATCATAAAGAGGAGAAAAAAAATTCTCAGAAATTTGTATGTAATTGTGCATGTAGTTGTGCTCCCACAAAATCTAGCAATACACCTTAATTACAGGGGATTCTAGAGTCCAAGTCTAATCCAACTCGAAGAATGCATTTGAAGCACATAAAATCCAAGACATATGAAGACATATAGAATTCAGGTTGTACATTTGGCACATGGTATTTATCCATACCATTTGCTTCAACCAATGTAAAGGATAATATGGTAACCCAGTTAAATATTTTTCCATCCTTGGGAATGGTGTGTATCAAGGTACCCATGCCTCCTTTAAATCAGTATATGTTTATTCCCCATATAGCCTAGTTATCATCTACATTGCATAAATGAAAGGCCTTATGATGTTAATAATAGGATATAGTCTCATATCGCTAGGCTTGAACTGTAAACCTTCCACATATCATTCAATAATGATTTTACTGTAGTTCTTTGTATGGGAAAATTCCCTCAACTAGTCATTGGACACATATAAGCTCTGTTTGAGAAAAATTGTAGTATGCCTCAAGATTGCTTGGGAGAAAAGTGGAAATACATCTAGTCTAATAATTTATTATCACTTTCAAATCAACATTAGTATCCTCAATGATCCATTGGATCATCTAAACACACGAGACCACATTGTACTACCAAAAACATTATGTAAATGTCAAAGACTCTCTCAACATCCTTTTATTTCTCTTTTGTTGAGTCAGAAGAGGTTGGGACCCCAATCTCATATTTAATTATATGAAATATCTTGCCATATTGATGATATCCTTGGAGTCCAGTGTTACTCAATGTGTCTATATATATAGTTCCATTGGTTGAGTATCCATACTAGTACCCTTGGGCTTCTTCCTCTTCCACTATTTCTTAGGGAGCATGTAGAAAGTTATACAATTCACCCATGTTGAACAACACAACATATTAATGAAGTTAGGTAAATCACTTCCAAATTTGGAATTGAAATCTATGCATATTCAATTCCATTAGAATTGATTCTAGATCTAGTGCTATGATAAGAAATTTGAATTTGGGATAGGGGCTCAGCCTAATTTAAGTAACATATTCCTTTGAAAGGCAAACATACACATCACCTGTCCAATTAGATCATAGAATGGTGTGAATTATAAATATTTGAAGCCATGAATCATTCATTTGAAAATATAAGTGGGTTTCTGGGCTTAAGCACCTATTTAATGAAAGGAATTCAAATGAATTAATTCCACTCTTGACCTCATGTATGACAATTGATTGGAAAGAAGACATTTCTCCTTGGAGTGAAAATCTTGTGGGAGGTGAGGTCTATGCATAGTAATAAAACATTTGATTTAGGTCAATTTGAACTCAAAAGATAATTACACTAACATGGGGAATCCCTTCCATATGATACCCATTTCCATCACAAAGGTCGATTTAGGTTTAGGCTAAGAAATTCAAACACGCATGCTAGGTGGAGATTTAATTTTGAATACCACAATTCATATAACTAGGATCATATGCATCTAAGAAATTAATAATACAAGTAAACTCTAACGTAATCCAAAGCTCAAACAAGTTCAAATTTTAAGTTCAAAAATTTCTTCATTTAAAATTTTGACTAATACATGCATGAATTCTGATATATCTAATGTATTTCAAATGAAAGAGGACCTATTTGGAAATGTAGCAAAGATTGTAGAAGACTAGTAAGATGTTTTGACTATGTGTATTTTCTCTACACTTTCAAATGTTAACACTGCAAATGCTACCTACTTGCTAGACCTGCAATGAACTCCAAGCTATGGCTCTGCTGAGCACTCTCAATTGAAAGTAGTTTGGAAATGATACTACATTCAAATGTATTAATGTTAATTAAAAGTGCTAGGCCTTTATCATCTAATTTGAATGTGATCAAAATATCGAGGGTGTTTGAAATGTTTTTGCATGCACTACGTATTGAACTCAAAAGAAGATTTTGGCACATGTGCTATCAATGTCATGGATCACACAGATCATGAAATTTAGTGAAAACATTCAAATATTTTAGGTAATTAGATGAATTATTTGGGTGTTCAAAAGTTAAACATCTAAAGTTTGAAAACACCCTAATAGTCTATTGGGACAATTCAAAAGAAGAAAATTGAAGTTATCCAAGCCCTCAATTTCTTATCAAGTGCTTAGAAAAAAGATTTTTAAATGTGAAAAACTTCATAATAGAGTATTAGGGCATTCTAAAGATTGTTTGCAATCAAGAAGAGAAGTTTGAAAGAACCATTGGGTGTTGTTCAAAGATGTAAAAAATGCATCTTTCAAAAGGGCCCAATAGAATATTGGAGCATTTTGAAAGATGTATTCACATTTTCAAAAATGTCTTGACATTGTATCGGGGATTTTGAAATATTTTTGTTCAATGTTTGGAAAATATAGGATAGTGTATCATGGGATTATCAAAATAATCTCATTCAAATGCTAAAGATCACCTAATAGTGCATCGAAGATGGTTGATAGATGAACCATCAAATTTGTGAAGTGGCTCAATAGGGTATCAAATCATTCTAAAAGATGAACAGTTTGAAAGATGAAACTTCCAAGATGCACTATCAAGACTTGTTGAAAGATGGTTCCACGTGGTCTTCAAAAGATGCTCAATAATGTATTGGGTGAATTCATAAGATGATAAATTTGTATATCAAAAGCACCCGATAGCCAATGAAAACTTCTTGAAAAATATTTTATCAAACTCAAAACGTGCTTGATAGAGTATCAATACCTTCAAAGATAGCATTCAATATCATTTAAAAAAAATCAAAACAGGGAAATATTATATTAAAAAGGTGTTGTAGCAAGGTTAACAACAATTTACAAAAATAATGTTCTAGATGTTCTTAAGACAAAATAAGAAGTTCTATGTTTCCACATAAGAGAGTTTTCTATAAAATACAATAAACACATTCCATGTTTTTCTACAAGTATCTTGCTTAACAAAGACACCTAAAAGTATAAGAAATTTAAAAAACACAATGACTAATGAAATACATGTTGGCTATTATCCTTTTCTTGTCCAACATCAGATGGGGCGAGTTATGTTGCTTAATGTCCTTGGGTTCCTTCAATTGATGGATTCTATCATCTTCCTTGAATTCCACCTATGCAGAATTGACAGATACCCTATTGTTTGAAGCTGAGTAGAGAAACTCCTTAGGAAGTTTGAGTGCCAAGTTCCATAACATGTTGCATTCTACCTCCAAGATTTCAACTCTCTATCTTTGTTGAACCAATAAAATCATAATGGTTGCATGTTGAGGCACACAATGTTGCACATTCTCGTGCACTTTGGATGTCACTGGGAATAAAGAGATTATGTTTGGCTATATTTATTCATGATGTCTTCTCAAGGTTCTCACGAATTCTAATACATCTCTATTTTCCATAATAGATAATCCCAAGTCACAATTACCTCCTATCTTAAATAGGTTGAAGAAGTTGAGGCCAAAGAAGGAGTCTCCAACCAAAAAAAATGGAAAATAAGCTATTGACACCCTACACTTCCTTTGGAAATTGCAACTTATACTGAGTCTCTTGACCCAAAAATCCACACAAATTGTCTAGTGAAATGGATTCCAGGGGAAAATCACACAAACGTAAGAAAAAATGGGAAAACATAATATTAGAGACAATTAGACCAAAATCCAAAAAGCACCTTCCCTTGAACTAAATTTAAGACATCGACACAATTTCTAGGATATGAGGTCTAGATTGCATAAACTAAACCATGAACCTTAACCAAATTCCTATGAATGTCTCTCAAATTCGAAGTAAAAAGACCAAAATTCCAAATGGGTAACCCAAAGGCTGAGGGAGGTCTTACCTGGAGATCTGAGGTCACCTTGAAATCCAAAGCACAAATGCACTAAGATCCACATCCTAAGTGATCCATTATCCCACGGTGTCAACGGGTGACCATACAATTGCATTCAAGAAGCAGAGCTGCATTTATGGTTTGCATGCTAGAGTGACAAGAGAATGTCCTTACGAGTCCCATCCCTATGCAAGAAGTTCGATATGCTTGGTGATGAATCATATGATAGTTAATGCATGTTTGACATCTCCTTTCCATACCTAAAGACATTAGGTAATATTACAAAGAGTTATCCCCCCATTTTTCTGACGTTCCCTATTAGCATAGGGGTAGACCCAGGCTTCAACACTTCAACAATGCACCAACAAAACCCTAACTACTGGCCATTTCGGCAACACCTGCAAAGAAGATGAAGTCTCACCTGAGGTAGAGGCAGGGGTGGTTGCAGGACTCCAGTGTCTGCAACCTTAGCTAGAACACATATCTGTGATTGTAACACTTTAACATAGCACTTAGCAGTTATAGATCATTAATATTCAGCCTGAATTCACAGTGCAGATAAATCCTAACAAGAGATCAACGCAATATTCACACAGATCTAGCATATTCAAGTACTAGGCACATTCACATAGATTAGATCGAGCATTCATTCATATTATAAGCACAAAGCATCAAAAAATCTACCTATCATTCATATATACCAAAGCACTAAGCAAGTAAACAAATAAGCACATCAATACATCACACAAAGCATAGAAACACAAGATATATGTGGTTCACCCCCAGCCTGGGGCTACATCCACCAACTCTTCTTCTCTTTTATTATCTTTTGCCAATCTTCCACATGCACAGAGCCACAAGATCTTACTTTTCATAGGACAGGAGATCTGCGCGCACTTCGCTAGATCCTCCTCCCCTCGAGCTAGATCATAGCACAAAGCCTTTACACAGTTCCTTACAGTCACTTGCACTTAGCTTTGCAAACTTCTCACAGTATGCACAAAGCACGTACAACTACAACTTGCACTTAGCATATCATCACACATATGTCTATATTATCCATCATGCCCCCTTCTTACATCACCTAGACATCTATTTATACATTACAAAGTGGGCCTAAACATGGGTAAACCCATGGGCTGACATCCCCATACCCGTTACATAGCCCAAAGCCCAAAAATCCCTAAACAAGGGGCCAAGATCCTGCGATCTCCGCTTCGACTTGTGCTCCGCCTTCAATAGCCTGTCGAAGTCCCAAAATAGGTCAATCATGACCAAGGATTCTCAAAACTTGGTCAAGGGCCAACAAACCCCCAACACTCACTTGTGACTCGTCCCAAGTCATTCTGATCTGGGTAGCTCTATTTCAAAATCCTCAAGCTGCTTCGACCTGTTGCTGTGCCAAGGCCTCTTACTTGATGAACTCTTGGATAACTGCTTCATTGATAGGTCCCTCTAAGCATTGTTCAGCTGCAGTGATGACTTGTTCTAGTTCTTCTCCTCAGCCTTCAATCTCTGCGAACAGTTGGTAAGCCTCGTCCTGAATTGGTTGGAGCCTCTGAGTCACTTCCATGACTTTTCTCTGTATGGAATGGAGTTGTTGTTGAACAATGTGTTGTTCCTGTGATATTTTCATTCTTTCAACTGCTGACAGGAGCTTCAACTGTGCCTGTATTGTTGCTGCTTGCTGCTTTGCCTTCTGGAGCTGTGACTCCAGTGCCTTTAATTCAGGGTCTTCAGTAAGTCACTCGTAGGTTTGTTCACTTCTACTTCTAAGTTGTTTACATTCCAGAGTGAATTCTCTAATCCTCTCAACTGTGCTTGGGGCAGTGGCTTCTCTTTGGTCTCACACATCCCACGGGGTACGTGACATTGTCTGTAGCTATAGGTCTGCGATTCTTTGTTGAAGCTGCTGGATTTTAATGTCGCAATCTTATCATGTTGTGTTCTAACTGCACGTATCCCCTTCGGGAGGTACGCAGTAACCATGGTGTAATCAAAGTCCCTCGGGACACTGTCACAACTCACCATGCCAGCCAAAGGCGCGATGTAGTCGGGTAGGATAGTCAGGATTAACTTTGCATTCACCAAGTCATCTCGATGCTTGGTTCTTTTCTCGGCTGCAGCTCGGGATGGTCTGGATCCACAAGTAGTCGATGGGGAGGCTTGAAATTCTCTTGTCAATGAAGCTTGAATCCCTGCGGACATTACTTTTTCGGCCATCAGATCGATTAAGACTTGTTCTATACACTTTTTAGCTGCGCTGAGTACATCCGACATACACGCTCTTGATCGGATAACTCGGGTCGATGAAGGAATGCTCAATGCAATAAAACAGTTGTCAATCTCAATAAACACAAAGTGGTAGCAATGAGTTGGCTAGGATACAATTCGAAAAGTATTCTTGGTGCAACAGTCGATGGAATAAGTAGAAAGCGAGGTAATGGATCTCTCCAACGGTCGAGAAGCCTTCATCAATGCAGTTTTGTCCATTGCGGCGCAGTCCCAACGATCCGATGACGAGATTTCTGGTCATAGCTGTTATTCTAACCGTTCGAGGCGTCAGTCTAATGGTCATAATGCTTTCAACAGCTATATCCCTTCACCATGGTGAAGTGCCATGTTGTGCTGTTCTGATATCTTGATGAAGTTCCAGTTTTGCAAGCCTTCCTTCTGCGAAGTTCCCTCTGGAACCTTCTACAACTTTTCGATCCTTGCTTTCTTGTTACCGAGTTTTCTAGCCTTCTTCCTTGTGATTTTTGTCTCTGTATTCCTCTTTCCATTCTGGTTCTTATCTCCTTTCGGAATAGTAACTTCGCGTTGTTGAGATTCTTTTATAGGGTTCAAGGGAAATACTTCTTATCTGTCTGGGGTAGGTGCTCCACTCTTCTGTGAATCTTCTTGTGTTCTTTCAACTTCGACATCCAAGTTTCTAGTTCTAAACAACTTCGATCTATTCTCATGTTCTTCAACGAAGTGCGTTATCCTCCGAGTCATGAAATATTTTAATTCTTGCTTCTTCTATTCTAAGACTTCCTCTTCTTTTCTTCTGGCTCGATCCTTCTCAATCTAGGTTTTTCCTAGTAACATAGCAAATGGGGCGTTGTTGTTAATAAATTTAACAACCCCAAAATATTCCTCTATCGAAATTCCATGAGCACTCATAGATATCTGGGTGAGTCTTCCACATAGGGTTATCATCTTTCCTCTAAATAATCCTATTCCTCCCAATGAAGGAATCATAACAGGCTTTCCTAAAATTTCCCAATTCTTTCTGTCATGATATTCACCTTTGTTTCTTCATCTAAAACACAGTCAATGTCGAAGTCTCCTATTCTTGTTTCTGTGCACTCTTTTTCTTTGAAGATCTCTGATAAGTTGATATTTTTGTGATCATTCAGGGTTTCTTTCATTTGTAGCAATACATTCTCTGATTCTTTTTGGGGTTCTGTCATGGTCTCAGTTTCTTTACCTTCCTCAAGGTTTTCATGTCTCATATTCATTCTTTCGAGCTTAGCAATCATTCTAGGGTAATCCAAAACTTCATTATCCATAGATTACAACAAAGACAACCAGGTCATCTACCAGGGCATTCCTTAGCAAGATGTCTTGGTCTTCTGCAACTGTAACAAAGAATTAGTCCTCGCTTTCTCTTAAACGATCCCCAACCTTTCCTGTACTGTGCACTAGGATCACAGTTACTAACCTGAAAAAAAAAAATTCTAGGATCCTGCATCCATTTGTTAGTCCAAACATTCTTTCTATGCATAGGATTAACATATCTTTCATTATTTCTATCAGATCTGCTCATATCAAATATTCTTTCTTCTAACTGTGCCCTAGTTTTCAAGCTAGGACAAAATTTATCAAACATACCTAGATTCATACCATCGAAACAAAAATTTCTACTTATCTTTCTTTTCTCAGAGCACAAAGCTTTCAAATCTTAAAAAATTTCACTGTTCTTACCTCTATCAAAGCACAAGGCATTCATATCTTACTTCTTTTCTTCAGATCTAACTTTTTTTCTTAGCACAGAGCTTCACAAGTCAAGTAGAATACTGCACACTAGGGAAACAGATCTACGCATGGAGATTTCTCTTTTCTTCAGTTCCCAGCAATCACAGTTTCAGGTCCCGACAACAGAACCATTTGTTGGGACAGGGGCAGACCCAGGGTTCAATGCTTCAACAACACACCAACAAAATCCTAACTACCGACCCTTTCGGCAACATCTGCGAAGCAGATGAAGTCTCACTCGAGGTAGAGGTAGGGGTGGTTGCAGGACTCCAGTGTCTGCAACCTTAGCTGGGACACAGATATGTGATTATAACACTTTAAAAAAGAACTTAGTAGTTATAGATCATTAATATTCATCCTTAATTCATAGTGCAAATAAATCCTAACAAGAGATCAACGCAGTATTCACCAAGATCTAGTATATTCAAGTACTAAGCACATTCACATAGATTAGATCTAGCATTCATTCATATTATAAGCACAAATCATCAACAGATCTACCTATCATTCATCTATGCCAAAGCACTAAGAAAGTAAACAAATAAACACATCAATACATCACACAAAGAATAACAACGCAGGATATACGTGGTTCACCCCCAGCCTAGGGCTATGTCCACCAACTCTTCTTCTCTTTTACTATCTTCTGTCAATCTTCCACATGAACAGAGCCACAAGATCTTACTCCACATAGGACAGGAGATCTACGTGCACTTCGCTAGATCCTCCTTCCCTTGAGCTAGATCAAAACACAAATCCTTTACACAGTTCCTTACAGTCACTTGCACTTAGCTTTGCAAACTTCTCACAGTATGCACAAAGCACATACAACTACCACTTGCACTTAGCATATCTTCACATAGATGTCTATATTATCCTTCACGCCCCCTTCTTACATCACCTAGACATATATTTATACATTACAAAGTGGGCCTAAACATGGGTAAATGCATGGGTCGACATCGCCATACCCGTTACATAGCCCAAAACCCAAAAATCCCTAAACAAGGGGCCGATATCTCGCGATCTCCGCTTCGACTTGCGCTCCGCCTTCAACAGCCTGTCGAAGTCCCAAAATAGGTCAATCATGACCAAGGATTCTCAAAAATTGGTCAAGGGACAACATTCCCCTATGCCTAAAGTGGTGTATTTCTTGGCCTATAGACCTGCTTTCAAATTGAGACCATGCTTCACATGATAAAATGAAGTTTTGTGGTGAATACTTGCTTCCTTTTTGTCTTGAGCAATGATCACTACAAGCTTGCTATCCAACATAGTTTTTTCCCCAACATTGCTTTGATAACCACACTGGAATCACCAATGACTATCAAGGCTCTAACATTGGCATCCTTAGCCAAAATAAAACCCCATAGAAGTGAATTTTCTACTGCTTGGTTATTTGTAACTTGTCCTAGTCCCTAGGAATAGGTTGTTTCCATTCTTCCTTCAAGATCATAGAGGATACCTCCCACACCTGCCACCCATGATAACATTCAATATCATACCATCAACCCATTGAGGAAATTTGAAATATAGATAGCTCAAGTTTAGAGATGCCTTGATATAATATTGAGTGGCTTCAAAAGAAGTTATTGTCAAATAAGAAAAGGCTTGATAATAATGCTTTACCAAAAAATACATTTCAAGAAAACATGAGTTTGAATTGAAAAATCCATTGATTAGTTCTAGCCACTCATATGAGAAAAGGAAAATGTATTCAAATGACCTCCTTAATCAACAAAAATCCTTTCCCAACAAACCATACATCCTCTTTCAAAGATGAAGTTCAAAAGATCATAAAGCAAGTGTGATGTAAATGATTCAATGAAATTCAAGACTTGGGACTTATAGTTGAGACCTTGGCACATCCACAACATCTTGTTGCAAGAGTATAATAATACCAACTAACAATGTCTCTATTCAACATATGAACATATATTAAAATGTCAAAAAGAGAACCCTTTGCGAGAATACAAAGGTTCCTTTTATAAGTTTTTCCTATGACTCTTGTCTTTCTACCTACTTGACTCTTTGCCTTCCACTTGGTTAAATCTTGGCCTCCATTTCCTACCTGGCCATCATACTCACTACTACATTTGGCATTGAAATCCAACACTTAAATCCATGTTTGTTGAAAAAAATCAATTTTAACGTAAAAAATCAGTGAAAATTCATGAGATTTGTCTTTTTTGTGTCTTTCCCCCCGATAGACATTACTTACCCAACATCCTGCACTAACATTAGATATTAGACACCATTGGCATCAAATAGTTGAAGCTATATGTGAATAAGAAAATTTGACTTAGTCAAAAAAATTATAGCGAGCTAATGTTGATAAATTGACATTTCTAGATTTAAAAGAAAAAATCTCTATTGACAAGTATTTTATACTATTGAAATTTCTGATGATTTTTTTTTATCTATTTAAAAAAGTAGTCATGTGAAAGCAACCAATTTTTGTGTCTTAAGAGTTGGAATTAGGTGAAATATTTGGAGTGGTAAATGTTGGTACTTTTATGATCTAGATTATATTGAGAATGAAATGAGATACAAACAAAACTATAGGAGAGAACCCCAAAATACAATGAAACCCAACTTCTATTAATGAATAAAATAACAAAATACTATAGAACACAAATTTTCTAGAATGGTGGTAGCTTATCTCTGAAGAGAAAGAAACATCGGATATGCTCATTTGTAAAAAGATAATACAATGGGCCACAATAATGTCCTTTTAACATAAAGAAAGAACCCTAAAGGTACAAAACCCTAACCCTAGGAGGTGAAGCACCAAAAGGTTTGCGGGCCTTGAGGTGGTTAGTCAATGTGTCAACTTCCTGGGGGTGCAACTTTCACATACGATCTCTATTTGGGGCATTTAGTAGCTCGTTGGAAATATCTAATTGAGAAGTACAATTATTGGTAGGGACTAGGCATGCCATTGCAACCATAGGCCCCCAAATGGCCAAAAACATCGTTTAGGGCCTCAAAACGACCCCAAAATTTTAGGACCCAAAAATCATAACAAAAATGGCCAAGATGGAGAACCATGATGAGTCAGTGGATGAGGTGGGTGGCCATCGATATCCACCTGGATCAATCCTCCCCACTTAGGAATAAATGGTCCCCATTGCATTAATTTCCCTTAGGAGATGGGAAACTTTGTTGAATATGAACCTTGGTGAGCCACTTGCCTTGTTGAAGTAGTTGTCCTACTTTGGCAACTCGAAAGAGATGTATGTTTTGCTGGCGGGTGCCTGTAATGTCCCTTTCTAAATAGGATCTCTAGAGAGGAGGCTTAATGGTCTAAACCGCCCCGTTAGACTATAGCCAGGCCCAAAGAGGGGTAAACAGGGTTACTAGAGGTCACTCCAGTCACAGGTGTTATATTTAGAAAGTGACATTGAGCTAAAAAGGGTTAAAAGTGATTTTAAGTCATTATGAGCTAAAAATAGAAGTCAATAGTGAATTAGGGTTTCAACAGTGATTTATGGTTTTGGAAGTCAACAATGAATTAGGGTTTCAACATGATTTAGGGTTTTGGAAAGCTATAAAGGAAGGGCCAACGACCTAATTCATCATTATGCAGATTATGACTTGTCATTGAGGAGAAGAGGCGCATCTCATGAGAGATAGTTCAGTGTATTCTAGGAGGACACCCCATTGCATTCGAGAGCCAAAAGATTAGTCAACCTAAGAGGTTGTACTCCATTTATGACAAGGAAATGTTGGCAATCATGCATGCCTTGACCAAGTTCAAACAATATTTGGTGGGCAACAAATTTGTGGTCAAGACCGATCACAATAGTTTGAAGTATTTCCTTGAGCAGAAGGACCTCAGTGAGTGCCAGCAGAAATGGGTGACGAAGGTATAGGCATTCGAATTTGACATAGAGTATGTCAAGGGGAAGAAGAACATTGTGGCCGATGCACTATTGAGGAGACCTGTGACATGTTCTTTGATGGAGATTTCAATAGATTTGAAATCCCACTTGTTAGTGGAATATTCCAAGAACAAGTTTGCTTGTGAGGTGATGGATGGGAAGATACAGGATGACCAGTATAGGCTCATTGACCATTTCATATTTTACAAGGATAGAGTCTACTTGGTGCTAGATTCAGGGCTTAAGAAGAAGATCCTCAATGTAGTTCATGATTCACCTCTAGCAGGCCATCAAGGGTTTTTCAAAACCTACAGACAGATCAGAGAGAGGTTCTCATGGAAAGGCCTCAAACAGGACATTATGAGACATGTCAGTGAGTGTGTGACTTGCTAGTAGAACAATTCAGAGCATGCTCTTCCAGTAGGGATAATTCATCCACTCCCCATTCCAGAGCAGAAATGGGAGAGTATATCTATGGACTTCATCACCAGTCTACCCAAGGTCCAGGGTAAGGGTATCTATGTAGTGGTCGAAAAATTGACCAATTTTTCTCACTTCTGCGCCATACCGACAGAGTACAGCGTAGTTCAGGTAGCCGAGCTTTTCTTTAGGGAGGTCTTCAGACTTCATAGGTTGCCAAAGAACATCGTCAATGATAGGGATAGTTGGTTCATAGGGACATTTTGGAGAGAGTTGTTTCAGTTGGTGGGGATAGAGTTGACACCTAGCACCAGCTATCACCCTTAGATAGATGGGCAGACCGAGATTGTCAACAAGTGGGTTGAAGGGTAATTGAGGAACTATGTAGGAGGAAAATAGAGAACGTGGGTAAAGTGGTTACATTTAGGAGAACATTGCTACAACACCACCTTCCACATGTCCATTGGTATGACACCCTTCCGAGCATTGTACGGATATGATGCTCCCACTTTGGTAGACTTGGTCTTCAGGGAGAGCAGAGCTCCCAAGGCCAAGGATTGGATCATAGAGAGTCAGGAGATCCTCAAGTTGTTGAAAGAGAACCTATAGACGACGCAAAACCGACAAAAGATAAGTGAGGATAGGCACATTATAGAGCACAACTTTGAGGTTGGAGATTTGGTTTTCTTGAGACTCCAACCCTACAGACAGTCATCTCTAAAGAAGAGTGGGGCCGAGAAGCTCAAACCCATATTTTATGGTCCTGATAGGATCATGCACCGAGTAGGCAAGGTTTCTTATAAGCTAGAGCTTCCAGAGGGGAGCAAGATTCATAATGTGTTCCATGTGTCTTGCCTCAAAAAGGCAGAGGGACAATTCATTAGCACATCATAGGAGATTCCCCCGTTGGATGAGGAGGGACAGTTGGAGTTAGTTCCGGAGGAGGTTTTGGAGTTACGGGAGTGGAAACTGAGGAGCAGGGTCATCAAAGAGTGTTTGATCAGATGGAGAGGGCTTCCAGTAGAGGATGCTACTTGGGAGAGCGAGCAAGTGTTGCAACACCCTGGACTGGTATTGCTTGAGGACAAGCAATTTTGGGAAGGGAGGACTGTAATGTCCCTTTCCAAATAGGAGCTCCAGAGAGGAGTCTTAATGGTCTAAACCACCCTGTTAGACTATATCCAGGGCCAAAGAGGGGTAAACAGGGTTACTAGAGGTCACTCTAGTCACATGTGTTATAATCAAAAAGTGGCATTGAGCTAAAAAGGGTTAAAATCACTTTTAAGTCATTATGAGCTAAAAATAGAAGTCAACAATGAATTAGGGTTTCAGTAGTGATTTAGGGTTTTGGAAGTCAACAATGAATTAGGGTTTCAACATGATTTAGGGTTTTGGAAAGCTATAAAGGAAGGGTCAGTGACCTAATTAACCATTATGCAGATTATGACTTGTCATTGAGGAGAAGAGGCACATCTCAAGAGAGATAGTTCAGTGTATTCCAGGAGGAAGACACTAGTTGGCTGATTTTGGTGTTGAAAGATACACCCTAGTCATCGGGAAGATCATCCAGGTCTTCCATCATTCTTCATTGATTCCATAGTGCTCCCATATTCCGGGTATTATCTTTTAGTTACTTATTTGTATTTCGGCTAAGATCCTTTTGTCTTTTAATCTAGCCAAGTGTTGCTATTTTATTCAGCTACAGTTGCTTATTTGTATTCTGGCTAAGATCCTTTGTCTGTTGATCTAGTCGAGTATTGTCAGTTTATTCAGCCGCATTTGGCCATTTTGTAATCCATAGAGATATCATAATACAAACTTTGTAGTCCTTTGTCGCGTTTATTATTTGTATGATCATTTATATGCTGTAAACCTTTGATCCTACACACACATTAGCAGTGTTTCCTAGACTAGCCAAGTCAGGAACATTACAGTGCCCTTGATCTTGGTGTCCATGATATGATCCATTGGATCTTATGCAATGCATTTGGTATTGAGTTCTATAGGGGCCAATTTCTCAACCACATCCAAGATGTCCAACAAAGGTGGGAAATATGGTCTAAGCAGCTCCACATTAAATATTGGGTGCAAGCCAAGGAAAGTTGGAATACTCAATTCGAAAGAAATGTCATCCACAACCTTGGTGATGCTTTCTATGGGGGCTTGTGAGGTGCTCTTTCCACAATTGCAATGACATTGTGTCACCAACCTGAAACTTGTGAGGAACCCAATGATGGTTATGTCGTTGCTTATACTTGGCAATGGCCTTCTCCAAGAAAAGATTAACTTGTTGTTGTAGGTGATGGATCCATTCAATGAATTTGGTTTCTATGTCTGCCTTAGTCTGAGCATGGGAGGACTCTATTGGGGAAGTTGGAATTGGAAAATATACATCAATGGGGGCCAATGGTTGGAATCCTAAGCACACCTGAAAAGTGTTGTGGCCAATAGAGCTGCAGAGGGATCTGTTATAACTATGTTGAACATATGGGAGGCTCTCACCCCATGTACGTGGATGATTGGAGTTCTACATGCGTAGGATATACAAAATCATTATATTGACCACCTCTATTTGTCCATCTTTTTAGGGATGAAAGGAAGTTGATTTGATCAATTTGGTGTCCATCATAGACCATATGTTGTACCAAAAGGAAATGAAGAGCCTATTGTCCCTATCTGAAATGATGGTCTGTGGTAGCCAAAAATGACCCCAAACATGTGCAGAGAAGAGTTTAGCAGTGGCCTTAGCTGTGATACTCTTTTTACAGTGTGTCAAAATGGCCATCTTAGATAACTGATCAATGACCACAAAAACACAATCATGACCATGTTTGGTGGAGGGAAACCATGACATGTAATCCATGGAGATGGACTCCCGGTGCTTGTCTAGTGTAGGGAAAGGAGTGTACAACCCTTGCTTCTTAATGGATAACTTAGCAATGTCACAAGCAGTGCATGACCCGATGTACTAGCCGACATCACGTCGAATATTGGGCTAGAATAAATGCTTATAAAGTGTTGCTAATGTCTTCTCCACCCGAAAGTTCCCTTCCACCCAACTGTAATGTGGCTCCCAAATTAGCTTTTCAAACTTCGCTTGAAGGAACACAAAGATGGCCAAGATAGGACAAGAGCACATCCTGGAGGTGGAAGTTTGGAACTTGTTTTCCAACACTTAGGGTCTGATAAGTAACAATGAAGTTAGAGTCACTATTTTGTAATTGTGGCCACCTAGAGATCTCATGCCCACACGAGTTAGGAACTATAGTTAGGGC
Organism: Picea mariana; assembly: GCA_032191745.1. Lineage (NCBI taxonomy): Eukaryota > Viridiplantae > Streptophyta > Pinopsida > Pinales > Pinaceae > Picea > Picea mariana. Next base: position 57,134 of record JASDQU010307186.1, read on the forward strand.
CAAAACCGAGGGATGACTAAGGAAATCAACAACACAATTGGTGTTTCCCTTCTTGTACTAAATATTCATGTGGAATTGTTGTAGGTATGTGGACCATTTCTAATGGAGGTCATTCTGTAGTTTTCCTTGTGCTTGCATCAATTGAAGAGGCTTGTGATCAGCGTGGATGATCGTTTCCTTTACCATAATGTAATTATTCCACTATCGACATGCCTACACGATGGAGTACATATCTTTGTCACATGTGGAATACCTGCGAACAACATCAAATAATGTTTCACTATGATAGGAAATTGGGTGTCTCTTCTGAGTGAGGATGACACTGATAGCACAGTTAGAGGAATCAGTCTTGATCTCGAATTTTTTTTGTAGATATGGAAATGTGAGGATCGGTGTGGAATAGAGGTGGTCTTTCAGATCTTGGAATGCTTGTGATTCAGACCAGGGAAACTTAGATTTATCTCCTCCCTTATGTTGGTTTTTCTTCATATTTACCTGGGCCCTCTCGTGAGGGAGTCAACCCAGTCCTGTTTTGATACCATGTTGGTTTTTCTTCAGATTTAACTGGGCCCTCTCATGAGGGAGTCATCCTAGTCATGCTCTGATATCATGTTGGTTTTTCTTAATATGAGATATGATCAATATATTATTACAATGATGACTGTTCCATATATAGGGAACATATGGTGACCATCCATGAAAGGATGCGTCCCTTGAATAATCTATAACTATTTATTATTATCATTTACTTATTATATATTATATTAATAATCAATAATTATATTATTAATTATTATTCTAAGAGAATGTCTTCCCGATGTTGTCCAAACATCAACATGAATAAGGGTACAAACAATATGTGTTAGTTTAAACTGTATCAGTTGCATCTCTGTGCATAAGGGACATGATTTCTATTACCTATCAGTTCAAAGTGTGTCGCCTATTTCATGGTAATTTTGTATGGTTGTTCTGTTTTGAGTTTTGGGTTATGTAAAGAATTTTGAAAGAGCTCAGACACAATTTTTTTATTAGAGGAAATAAAAGATAAAAATTAAAATACAAATCTCTTTCTCAGTAGATTGATCATCCATTTCTATTTAAAAGATTTTTTTTAAATAGTTAGAAGTGATCGCGTTGTTGTGTGGGAATATGGGATCTCCCACAGAGGTACTGTGAAGCAAATATTTGAGAAGAAATAATTGCAGAAGAATTCTAATTTACCTTGACTATCTCTCTGTGAAGATCTTGAGGGCAATGAATAGGACAGGACGAATCGAACTCATCAGGTAACAAAATGTTGTTAACTTTTCCAGTAGCCAAATCCAATAAGAATTTTGCGGGATTCATGGCTAGCTGGGGAATGAATCTTAGGGAAGCAAAGTACACCATTTCCTCCTTGGCTTAACCTGAGTAGATTGGGTAAACCTCTGATATGAGTACGAGTTTATCGAACATGTGGAACATGCGACTTGAAGGTTAGTGAATCATTGTCATAATGGTTCTTCCACTCTGATTAAATTAAATTCTCATCCCGTTAGTACTATTATGTGAATTTATTTAAATTAATATTTGTAGATAGCTGCCAGAAGTGAGCATAAAATACCTGCAAAATGCTTCGAAGAAGTTGGAGGAGTTTCGTGGCCATTGTAGAATCAAGTCCTGAAGTGGGCTCGTTGAGCAACATAATGGATGGATCCAAAAGGATATCGAATCTGATGCTAGTATGCTTTCTCTCTCTGTTGTGAGTGGGAAATCCCTCTACGGACTAGCACATAGGGTTTAAATATGCATGCAGAAAAGACCTAAATATTCCTACTTTCTACCGTCATCCCGAACCTAATCCCCATTATTCTTAAGAAAATACATAGTTAAGGAGATCAGGTGAGCATACCTTATTTTGGGCATTTGATGCTGATCCTTCTTTACGCTTGATTTCTCTTTGACTGTAGCTCTCCTCCCAAGGCTGACCTGCATTCACACAAGACAAACAAAGAAATCCACATACATTTGATATTTAGATTAATGGGTTAGAGATTCAATCAACATTAGTGCAATAAACCATGAAAACCTCATATGGTGGGACATGAAAAGTATCTCTTTATTATTAACTTCAACAAATCAACTTACAATGATGAAGCCGACTGTTGCTCCATGAACCTGGTCCTAGGCTCCTCTTCAACTGTCCTCCAACTTCTTTGCTCTGTATTTCTCTTTGCATGAGGATGGCTAAAGGGTTGGGACAAAGGGAATGTGCAATCGGGTATAGTTTCTTTACTATGATTCTCATTCTTCCAAATGGGACCCCTAAACCTTATTTTATAGGTTAGAAGAAGCTAGGTATTTGGATGAACCCTCGGCCATGCATGGCCAGAAGGTTTAGTTAACTCACCCAAAGATGTGTGTTCCGTCAACAAATTTCCTTTTTTTGTGCTTTTATTGGTACACACAGGTTATTTTGGGTCAGCAAGCATGTACATGTGTTTAGTAATAGATCAGGGCACGTGGGCCTTTATAAAAAGTGTTTTTAAGAAGAGTTGTTCAACAGTTCTTTGGCAAAGAAGAAATCTAAGATGGCCTGATGCTAGGTAAGCATGTATGGTGAAAATTAGGGTTATAACAGATGCCCCCTAATGTGTGAGGTAAGAATAGCATATTATGGATGAAATACATTACCAATCTTTACTGATGTGCTGAACAAGTGAGCCCAGGGACCAAAAATCAGAAGGCGCCGTCTGCAAAAAATAAAAATTGTCTCACTAAGGCGAGCATACCCATGCTCGGGATAGAATAAAGTCATGGATACCAATCAAATACACTGTAGATCCATGTCGTATAACTATATAAAGTGTAGCCGCGAACGATACACAACGGAGCTACATATCGAAATCACAAAAGATATACATGTAGAGTATCCATCTTCTTAGAAACTGATAAGGCCTGATGGATGGAGATGAGGTCTTCAGAGCTCGAGCAACAACTTCAAAATCTTCAAAACTCAGGTAGGAGTGTAATATGAGTGTACGACTTCACTACCCAGAGGTCTTCGACGGCTCGTCGGTCATGGACATGGAGAATATTGATGATCAGACTGAAGGCTTCATTGATTTCGAACAAAGACTTGATTGGAGGTTCATGATGGTCAGGTATAAGGGCAAGAGACAAAATACAAAGGGGCCGACTCAGGCTTGGTAACAACTTCCCTTGGACAACAACACGACAAATGATGAGACTCAGGCAACATGGCATTAACATAAGTTCACGAGGCGGGAGGCAACACAAACTCTCCATATGTTTGGAAGAATAACCAAATGGAGGAGGACACAATTCTATGTAGTGAGAACAAATTCCTAAGGTCGTATTAAATCCCAGAGTTTAACGAACAAACAGACATATGTGATTTATCCAAGGGCAACTTATTGTGTTTCCAATAACGAAAATACTTTTCCCTTCCTCTTTTTGGGTTATATTTGATTTTTTTGTCTTTTTCAATGATTTGTTTTTTGGAAAAAAGAATAAAAGAATGTTACGTTACAACGGAGGAATGAGTGGTACAAACATACAAGTTCAAGGTGCAAGGACAAGACTGATGTTCAGAACAATGATACTCGGGAAAAATCCTCTGGGGGCCAAAGGTGTTAAGACGCAGAGGAAAAGTGCTACAAGGCTTGTGTATAAGGTATGCTTTAGATGGTTCAGTTGAGAGAAACATGGAGCCGACATTTATACCAAAGATGCAGGTATGCAAATGCGGTTAACAAAACACACAATGGTAACGTCCTTCGATGTAAGTTTAACGAGCCCAGAGAAGGTAAGCTTGGTGGTTTTTCACATTTAGAGAGTCTAAAAAAACGTAAAAGGAGACTCCATTGGGGTACCTTTTTCGAAGGTAGTCTAGTCGGTTCCAAAAAGGGGTAAACTAGCACCGACAAGATGTTTATTCAAAACCATTTTAAACAGTGTGATAAAGACAAGATCACTCAACCATTTTTTCATTTTTAAGGAGTCCGAAAAAGCTTAACTATGGAATCTGTTGGGAATGTTCTTCTAGACCAGTTTAATGAGTGTGAAAGAATAAGGTCACTCGACGATCTTTTCAATTTTAGGGAGTCTGAAAAGAGCTTAACTATGGACTCTGTAGGGGTTCCTTTTTCGTAAATTTAGTCCCTCAGGCCCAAAAAAGGGTTAAAATGATACCTGAGAGTACTCTTCTAGAGAACTGAAGTTCCATAGAGTATACCTTTGTTCATACAATTGACCGTCCAGACCGAAAAAGGGGTAAACTACCGCCGAATAGACGTGACATCAAATTTCAGTTTAATGAGTGTGAAAGGCCACAAGATCACTCGAAAATCTTTTCATGTTTAGAGGGTCTAAAAAGGGCTTAAAAGAAGACCCGTAGAGGTTACTTTTCTCAGTTAATCTGGACGAGATCGAAAAGCATAAATGCAGTCTTGCCGGATGTTGCTTTCGGATCTCAAAGCGATCTTGAAAAACAACAAAGTTAGCTCATGATCAACACTTTGTGGGTTGATGCTAGGTATCTCCTCAGGGGAGCAGTATGCTCCGACGAAAACATTGTCTACGACGCCAGGGGTTCTGGAGAGATTTATAGGTACCGTTTCAGTGATACTTGCCATATTACCCTCGGCATAAACAACACGAGTGGCCAAAGGATTGATAGGACAAGACCTATCTCCAGTCATAGTCAAAGTGAATTCCCTTGCTTCAATTCGGCTTAACTTTGGGAGGAAGTAAGATCTGTGATGAAGATCGTCCCAGGGTTTGTCTGGACTAGTCATTGCCTCAATGATTGCTTTTTCGGAGGGCAATACTAAGTCTAATAAATCGGTGTCAGTGAGAGAACCTTGAGCCCAAATAGGCTCTAGAGTCGGATCTAACTCTTGTGTAGGAGTTGGATCTGTGTCGGCTGAAGCTTGCTGGACTAAAGAGTACGCTACTTTAGCTGCGGACAAGGGTAGGGACATGCCCGTGTGCCCTGTCCCTTTCATCGTGGCCGATGGGGAAGGAAGTATCCATGGATCGTTGAAGTAAGTCATGCAAAACGATGAAACTTGGAAAATATCAACCTTATGGTGGTCGGATATGAACTTGACATCACCTTGAGGGGGCGTGTAATCGAAGGTACCCATCAAAGATGGGCATAAACCAACCCCTACGTTGACTATGCCTAGTTGAGGATTATCAATCATCGGGACCATGGACACCCCCAATGAAGGGTTAGGTCTGGAGAAAGACAATTGATCAATGGTCACAATCCGGTCTTCGTGTGGAAACAACAAGACCCGGAAAACTGTAGCAACCACTGCTTGCATGGCATAAGTCCAAATTCTTCCTAACAAGAGATTGTAGTCGAGGGATGCGTCGACTACTTCTACCTCGATGCACACGGTCTTCCCTCCTAACTGCACGAGGAAAGAGGGAATGATACCATGTGGTCGGAATGAATGAATGTCGAAAGTAGTGAGAAGAGTTGGTGATGGAGACAAAATAGGTTGGCCAATGGCCTTCCAACATGCCAATGACATAACGCATGTCGAGGCTCCCTCATCAACCACCGTGAGAAAAATATTTTGAGTAAAAGTTTTCGTGGGGTGAGCCACTACTATCTGAAATGCTACATGGTAAGGCAGACGAGGTTTTAATTCAGTTGTATCTAGCATGATGGTACCTGGATTACAAGTCTTGGTAGATCCTAAAGTCGTTAACAAAGCTTTCCTCTAGGAAGGGCAGCTTTGGAGGACCTCCAAAGCAGACATCGTACAAGGGGTTTGAGACAAATCCTCCACCACAGAATAGTTTTGGGCAGCCCTTGTGTTTGGGTTGTGAGAAGCTTTTTTGAACGTGCCTTTTGGGATGTGTGTCATTGTTTCACCCAAAGTCTTCTCAATCTGTAGAGGAAGAGATGGGAGTTCAACTTCTTTTCCCTTCTTAGAAGTGCTTGGTTTACTGTAGTCATGCACTCTAGTCGATATAAAAGCATCACACTTCATCATATATACATTCGCGGATGTGGGATTGTTCGAAGACGGAGGGGGTCCTTGACTTCCCCCTTCCGTGCTTGTAGAGGCTTGGGTTAGATTTTACCCGTGCTGAAATGGATTGGTTAACATAGCAGGCTGTTGTTGTAATGTTCCTGACTTGGCTAGTCTAGGAAACACCGCTAATGTGTGTGTAGGATCAAAGGTTTACATCATATAAATGATCATACAAATAACAAACACGACAAAGGACTGCAAAGTTTGTATTATGATATCTCTGTGGATTACAAAATGGCCGAATGTGGCTGAATAAACTAAAAATACTCGACTAGATCAACAAACAAAGGATCTTAGCCGGAATACAAATAAGCAACTACGACTGAATAAAATAACAACACTCGACTAGATCAAAAGACAAAAGGATCTTAGCCAGAATACAAATAAGCAACTAAAAGATAATACCCAGAATATGGGGGCACTGTGCAATCAATGAAGAATGATGGAAGACCTGGATGATCTTCCCGGTGACTAGGGTGTGTCTTTCAACACCGAAATCAACCAACTGGTGTCTTCCTCCTGGAATACACTGAACTATCTCTCCTGATATAAGCCTCTTCTCCTCAATGACAAGTCATAATCTGCATAATGATGAATTAGGTCGCTGACCCTTCCTTTATAGCTTTCCAAAACCCTAAATCCCTGCTGAAACCCTAATTCACTGTTAACTTCCAAAACCCTAAATCATTGTTGAAACCCTAATTCACTGTTGACTTCTTCCCTCCAAGTGAATTTTACTTTGTTTTATTATTCCTTGATTAAATCACTTAGTTAATTAATTAATTTACCATTTTACCTCTAAAAAGTGATTTATCCATCCTTATGGCTTCTCCATCCACTGAAAGTCACTTCCCACCATCTTATCCTGTAGTGTTCTTCTTCCCAATTCCGATGAGCTACCACACTAAGAGGTTTCTCCAAGTAATATGCCCATTATGACCTTCTTAGTGAATTTAATTAAGATATGACCCATAATAACTCAAAATTACAGAAATCATCAGAATGCAATGAAACCAAAGCCAAGCTGTGCAGAATGGATCCCGATGATGAACAATGCAATTCGGGCCCAAATAAACCCCTCAGTATCTCCCGAACTCTCTGTCACCCCTATCTGGCTACTCGGGTAGACATAACACTATGAAATGTTGTAATGTTGTAATGTCCCAAAATGGGGACATTACAATCCTCCTTGCCAGAAGATTGCTTGTCCTCAAGAAATAACCGAATCCAACTACATATGATACCAGGGTCCCATATCCACCTATGTGACACAAGGTAGACTCCCCTCAAGATGTGGTCTCTCCAAGTGCTCACCACACATGACACCCACATGCTCCTGATGAGTAGAATGATCAATGGCCCAAGAATCTTAGTCAACTCCCCAAGCAACCACTCTACTCTAAACTCAACTCCATCAAACGCTGAACTACCAAGCATTCCAATCCCCAAATCCCATATCAAAATATGAACTGCAATGCCTCGAAAGATATAATCCTGTAACATATCACTACCATGAGTCTCCTGCAAATAACACACGGTCTCAAACCAAAATGAGTTTTTCCTACCAGACCATACCAAACCCAACACGACCCCCACCGATTGAACATGTTGCTACCATAGTGAGGTACTACAAGACCTCAACGAATCACCAACCAGTGATGTGCTCTCCCCAATACTGAAACTCAATGGAAAATCAAGGGGACTTCCCCCTGCAAAGGTCCACTCGTCTCCACCAGTCAATGAAATGCCCAACCCTGTAATCCCAGGGTCCCATGCTAGTCTCTGATAGGGACCATCATGTTGATGATGTTCTACTCTGATCATGACTGTCTGATCAAAGTATCCATTCTGGATCCTCCACTCCTGGATCCTCATAAGATGAAACAAACTATTGACCTAATGGACTCCTAGATCCCATGTCAAATTTGGAAGTTCATCACTTCCAATCCCCACTAACTGTTGATGTGCCCTACCAGTAACTGTCAAAATCACTCCACCCTCATCCCAATGATAGTCTGAATATGTAGCAACCTCTAAGATATCCTTTGTCCCATGGCCTAGTATACTCTCCATCATGCCCAAGGCCTCAACTATCTGTGCCTGATGATCCACCCCTATCTTGATGTATGCAATCAAGACACTCCTATTAGGTGGTCTCAGCCTACCAACTCTCCATGCCCCCTGCCATTGTCTAGCTCCCCCTGTGCTGCTATCAATGATGAAAGTATCAGGAAAGGCCATCATAAATATCTACAACCAATTGTAGGACTGGAAAGTAGTATATGCTTTGGTCAATCCAAAGGTCTTAACCAAAAGCTCGTCCATCGACACCCATGGTAAATAATCACCTGTACCCACCACTGGACACCAACCATCGGGTACAACAGTAGGTATCTCTACCAACTGTGGGTCAATCATTCTCCATCCATAATCACTCACGCAACTGCTTCTACAGTGAAGGTGATCTCCCAGATCTATATATTTTTGCAAGGGAGAGGAATCTCCATGCTCTACTGAGTACATCTCCTCCCTGCCATCTAGTGTATCCCCCTGAATCCCACTATACACCTATGTATGTCTCTATGAACTACCACTCATCATTGTGTGCCCCTGCATACTCATGTGATCTCTTGTATACACCTGCAACATCATGGATCATGGGTGTACTATGGGGTCATCCTCTACATGAAGGTCAACCAATATTGGAACATAAATGGAAGTGTCCTCAAAACTTCCCCTAGCTCTGGAATCCCCATGTGTACGTGTGTGCCCAACTGTCTCACCACCCCTCGCGAAGGGTGGTCCCTGTGACCTATGGATATCCTCATGTATCTTTGGATCACATCTCTCCATACTCATCAGTGATCCTCGGTACTCCTCATGCTCCTCCCTCAACTGGTGCTCCACTGTTAAAACACCAACATCCTCTCACAATGTGGCTGAGGGATATATCTGACTCTCTATTGAAATAGGTGTAGTGGATTTTTGTCTAGTTTCCTCAAGGAGCTCCTCTGATGTGGACTCTGATTCCTAAAGGGTTTCTATGTGCCTTTCAAGAATCTTCGTGTTCTCACCAACTCATGAGTGAGTCAGTCCACCTCAACCTCCTGCTCCCTCAATGCCTTGTGATACATCTCACCAACCTCCAATAGGTAATCCCTATCCATCAACAACTGTTGGTAGTCGACCCTCATCACAATCACTCTCTCCCTGAGTGTATGGAAGTCATCAATGACAAGTCCCCCATCTAAACTATCTTGTGCCATCGAGGCCCTCCAACAATAAGCTACCACCAATGCATGTGTATCATCAATGCATCTAGTGGCTGCCATGATCATGCCCTCACTGAATCTCAACTATCCTGCCAAGTGTCGTGACTCTTGGTCACAATCCTGCTGAGGTGCTACCTCATTCCTCTCACTGCTAGTGTCAACAATGGAATCCCCAACAACACATTACTCAAAATATAAGGCATTGAACTGCCCACTGTCCCCTATGCTACTGAGTCCTCCTGCATGCCATTGCACGCCATCACCAACTGTGGCCCCTATCTGAATCGCACCATATCCTGTATGGGCATTTGTATCCTCCTGTGCACTCACCCTACTAATATCATCTGCGCCTGGATCCCATATAGATGTGTCCAGACACGTGCTATGGTCATTCCAACCAATAAGGAGTGCATCCTCATCACTGTAGATTGATCTTGGGAGTGAGTGTCCCAACAAGCTGTCGCTCTCCACAACCTTGTCCATCAATGGAATCTCCAAGAGTGGTGATTCACTCTCCTCATATTGATAGGTAT